>JANIJG010004319.1:0-21481 GCA_024611175.1 Megaceryle torquata | reverse complement strand
GTTTTCTTTATTCTCGTAGGTATGGTTGGACTCGGTGATCTACAAGGTCCTTTCCAACCACAGTTCTTCTGTGATTCTGTGAAAAAGCAAAACCATCTGCATATCGCTATTAAAATGAGCTGCCCTGTGTCCCCAAACCTCCCAAGCGCACCACATCTTGTGTCTCCAGCTCATTGGTCTGACCTCCCTCTTTAAAAGGAGCACTCAAAGATGAATAGTTGGTGTCATCCCCAGAACCATCACGGTGCTGTGGAACTGCAAATCAGCTCCTTTGGTTCATCACAGAATGCTCTGATTTATTCCCTTTTCTTACACCCAGCTCTCTCCCAACGGTGTGTGCCACCTCTGCCAGTGGTGGCTGAGGGTGTCAAAGGGGCCGTCATCTGCATGTCAGAGAAGGTGATTGGCACGTGCTTGGGAGCTGCAGACACTGGTGCTGGGCGAGTGCTGGTGGAGAGGATGGTTTGGCTTTGCGGATGGAAATAGTTTGTAATAACATTTATCCTGTGGGGAGGTTTTGTTTGCAGCAGTGTTGTTGAGGTGGTGGAATGAGGCAGTTGTGCAGCTATTATTATTTTTGTGCAGTCACTGCTTTATGTGGTTGGAATTAAAAAAAAGTCTACGTATTTTACCAGTTTGGAGAAAATTCATTAACCTATGAAAAAAGAAGATTTCATTCCTGAATAGGAATTAACTGTTGAGTAGCTACTTGTGACCCTGTAATATTCAATGGGCTTGTAATAGCCAAACCCTAAGGAGAAAATTGGAAACTATGCTATCTTTATTTAGTAGAGGCTCAAAGTTTTATAACCAGTAGCATTGTTGAATTATTCCCCTTTCTGTTTCAGGAGTGCTCATAAACATAGAATAAATTACTGCATTTTAGAACCCTGCAGTGGTGGCTAAACATTGTCATAAAAACATCACTAGGTTGAGAATAGGTGAAAGGATCTTTACAGCTGTTGCTGTTTGTCACGTGGGAGTTGTGGGGTTTGATTGGAAGTGTATCACATACGATTCTGCTGCCAGAATGCCCCTTGTTGCATTTTTTCAGGGGGAAGATGAACAGACATGTTGTTACTGTTGTCGGTACCATCAGCTGCTTTATTATGGGTGGCAGCTGGGAGGAATTGATTCAAATTTGGTTTCATCATGGTAGTAGTATGCGAAGCCTCCCTCTCAAAGCTTCATTTTAAGAGAGAGGTCACCAAAGGAGGAGAAGGGGGTTGTGTCCAAGGGCTACAGCACGTGACAGAGCAAGAAACAGGAAGATTCCCATGCTCAGGAGGCAGTCTGCATGGCTGATCCATGCTGTCCCCACAGATTTGCCATGCTAGGGGCATGCTTATCTCCAGTGTCACATCGGTGATGTTCATGGCACTCATTTCTCTGCCTGCTTGCAACAAGGCAGATTCCTCACTTCAGTCAGTGGTGGCACATTTGGATTGCAACCACCCCTGTCCAGCCTCTAGCCATGCTGCTCCTTATCTCTCTGGAAATTACTTCAGCTTGAACCAAAGGTAAGTTCAAGCTGTGGGCTTGCTCCCCAGCAGCAGGGGATTGTGTTGCAATGTGTCTGCCACTGGTTGTACTTGGAGCAAGACCAGTGTCCTGGAGGAGCTGCATGTCCCGCTGGTGCCCCAGGTTATCTCTGTGAACCAGCCAGTGCTGCTACACTTCAAAGCAGCAGTCAGTCCTCTCTGCCTGAACCCTTTTGACTTTGTTACCGTGGCTCTCATGGACACATTAATTTACTGCTGATAGTTTCAGTGCCCATGTAGCACCCGTGGGCCCGTGATTTTGGCAGCACAGAACATCCCTTTTTTTCCAAATACACTGCTTGCAGTTGGGCTCTTAAAATAGTACTTTGTAGGAGAAAAGGTGACCTTCCAGGCAACGCAGGGCGAGGAAGGAGCACACTAAAGCCATCCTCTATTACAGCATGGTGTGATAGCTGCGTGCAAAACCCAGCATGGATTTGCTTTTTGCCGGCGAGTGATGATCTGCTGACAAGACTTGTATGCTCTGCATCCTGCTAACTCTCCGAACACAAGCCCCGTGCCCTTTAGGTTTGTGTCCAGCCCCTGCTCTTTCTGAATTGTCACCACCACATCCAGAGGTTCCTCTCGGGTTAGCCCTCACTGCAGTCTCCACTGTTGCTCCATCCCTGTTCCTTATTTCCATAAGCTGTAAGTTTATCAGTCTGGAGGGATTCAGGATCTACCATCTGTGATGCCCTGTAACAGGGAAAGGGCTCTGCTTTACTCCCTGCTTCCCCTCAGTCTGGCTGGAGATGTCTGAGGAGGAGGAATCTCACTTGGCCTCTGGATAGCGTTTAATGGGCCAGTGGGCTTGAACAGGGTGAAAACCTTGAAGTGCAGCATCTCACCTTCTTGTAAAACAGCACGAGTCGTGTCTGCCTCGAGTGCATCAGCTGCTTCCTGACCTGACTAGCCACATGCCAGGTTCAGCTTGAGAATTACAGGGTAAAACTTCACCTTTGGTGAGCAGTTCAGGTAGCAAGTCCAGCAGCAAGTGACTTTTTTTTTGTCTCCAGGTAACTTTTGTTCTTGCAGAGCTTAACAAACTGGAGGTAAGTCTCAGAGGGGCAGGCTTTTCTGTGTGGAAAATTAGGACCTTTCTTTCTCAGACACCTGCATGAATTTTTGCTGCTGCAGCAGCAGCAAGAAGATTGCCCTGTTAGCTGGCATCTCATGTTAGCCAGGCCCCTTCTTCTGGGTATCACAAACAGCACCGAAGGGAAAAGAACAGCCTGGGGAAGTACTGGCACTTTCAGCAATCCTTGAGGTTAACACTTCAAACATACTGATATGCAATGATCATTCCTAACTGTTTTGTCAAAAAATAATCCTCAGGCTTGTTTCCCTGACAGTAGCGAGTGAGTCAGGCTGGTAAAGAAGTCATTATTTCTTCTCCCCAGAAGACGTCTGCAGAGCAAAGCTGTAACCTGCTTAAGCATTCATCGTGCTGGAAGGGAATGGCTACAGCCTAATTCTTTGCTTTAATTCCCCAGTGGTGAGGTGGGGATTATATCTGCACAGAACCTTGTTTGTTCCAGTGGCCGTTTCTTGGGTTTTGGATTGTTAATGAGGAAGAATTTTATTCGGCAAATAACACAGGAGGACAGTGCACAGAAAGCTCATTCCTGGCTGATATTGAGATGAACTAGCAGAAGGAGTTTGGCCGTGGGCCTTCCTGTGTGAAGACAAGTGTCTCAGCTACTGGGGTGCTGGACAGCCATGTGAAATCCTTGCATTTATCACCCGCTGTGCAGCCGGCGCGTGGCAGAAAAGCCGAGCGGCTGCTGCTCCCTGAAATACAGGAATGTTTGTTTGAATTTGGTTTGCTTTTTTCCCAAGGTTGGGCTGAAAGCAGGAACTGGCGGTGCATGGTGCAGATCTGCCATAGCCCCTGGGCTCTCTGCGTGCTGTCCTTTCTTTTCAAAGGGCAGCAAGGACCAACTTCCATTGCGGGGCAGTTGCACCAGCAGAACTTTTAGCCTGTTGTCTCACTGGTCCCCGTAGTCTCCGTTCATCAAAGGTTTTAGCTTCCACACACTGAAAGGAAAGCACATGCCAGCACACCTGGAGGTAGCTGTGCTGTCGGAAGCCCTGTTTATGTGCAGCAGGAAGCACTTGCTGACACTGCAATCCCATCCTGGAGATGCCATCTGAATTAAATAATGGGTGTTGGGGGTAGCAACAGTGGCACTCCCAACAGCTGTCGCATCACACCTTCTGTACCACCCATCCAGGGAACCTTTTGTGGGAGGCGAAGGGGTGTTTGGTTTGTTTTGATTGTCCCTTTTTGGTTCCTGGTTTGTCTGCAGTCCTATTCAGCCTTTCTTTCTCTTGAAAATCCACTACTAGGTTTAGCAATAGCTCTGCTTGGGGAGCTTTTGATGAAATGCTATCCATCTAACCTCCCATTTTACAGCAGTCCTCTAATGGCACAGCACAGTGTGAAATGAAGAGCTAGCACTTGCCCTCAACCTCCTTTAGTCTCTGTGAGCCTAATGAAGGAAGAGCCCGTCCAGTGTCATCTATCTAAGTTGGTCCAATTGCACGGAGGTGAGACACGGCTACAGTTGACCCTCGGGTTTCTTTGTTTCAATATCTCCTGCATCCCCTTGAAGCTGAACTGCTTGATAAGGACCTTCCCAGAATCACCCCCACTGGGACCTGGCTATGTGCTAAGGGAAAAGGAGCTCCTCTGTGCTGTTGTTCCTACGGCCAGATAGTCTCTCTGCACCTAGAAGGCAACAAGGTCTACTTTCTGAGTTTCAGTACTGAAGCAGTGGTGGGAAGCATCTTCTCTGGTGCAGATCCACTGTGTGAACACAAAGCAAGACTATCCTCCCACACTGAGGTTCATCTGCAAGGTGGAGGTGCCAGTCCTTCCTTTAACCTTCTTTGGCTGCCTCATGTGGCTGGTAACTTCCCTAAGGCCAGAAATCCACACATTTACGGTTTCCAGAATGAGGAGGCTCAGAATCTCAGTTCATACCTCACAATAAATTGCCCAGTATATTAAGAATAATGGAACTATTTGAAAAACTTTTACTAGTTAGAGTAGCAAAGAGATTTTGTCAGAATTCATAAAATGTTGACCTCATTCTAATAAAAAGAAAGGATAAAAAGAAAAAAGCCCTCTTGCTGGCAGTGCTGTGTTTTGATAACCATCATCCTCAGACAACCTGTTCCCTATCTGACCTTGGATTCAGCACCATCATATGCTTTAGTACCACACTGAGTTCCTTTTTCAATAACATCAAAATGGTAAATTGCTTTCAGTGTCCCCTCTCTCATCCTGTATATAAAATGGGCAAGAAATCAGCTTATAAATAAGCACAAGCACAGAAGCCATCTAGCTGGGAGCAAGCTGTAACTTTATTTAAAGATACAGAGGGACGCAAGCTAATAGCTGCATCTGTTTTTTTGAATATCTCTTCTATAACTATTTCTCCTTTTTTTTTTTTTTTAATTGCCCTGTGACTGGGCCTTTGTGTCTCGGGCACAGTGGCTTAATTTGCTTGCTGACATTTATAGCTCTGAATTCCTTGCCCTGGACAGCCAGGAGAGCCTGCTGGTTGCTAGGCAGAAGATGTTTTTCTCTATTAAACACGTCCACAATCGCTTGCTTTTGGATCTGTGTATTGGCCAGACTACACCGTGTCTGTGGGTTTCAGGTTTTTAAAGTCATGTGCTATTAATGACCTAAATTCAAATTAAAAACATGGAAATTTGACTACTAGCTAATTAGAAAGATGTGCTTGGTTGGGAAGGTTTTTCCTGCGATGCATGTATGCTGACAGAGATCAATAAACATGGGGGAGGATATTCCACAGGATTCCTGCCCTCCCCTGAGAGGTTGTAGAGTTTGGTAGTTAAAGCTTTTGGGGGAAGGGAGGGAAAGATGAGAAATATGTGATATTCCCAGGTCTGGTTTGTGTCACCTGGGGAAAGGAGCATTCCAGCTTCTCCATAGAGCTCATATGTGAGTGGGTTTGCAAGTCTTGATAGTGTGTACTCCTTATGTTTGTCACATGAAGTGTTTTGGTCCAGTTTCTCAGCTTGCTCCTATGTTAAAACAAAAACAAACCCAAAACCAACCACCCAACAAACCCTGCCTATATAATACACATTTCTCACTGTTGCCTCCAGCAGATGGGTGTGGATTGATACTTATTTTTGCTTCTCAGCCTGTGGTGAGAAAGTCCAGACTTCTCTTGCTAAACCATTTGACTGGCCATGTTTTCCTCCTTTAAATTTATGACATCTTGGCCACTTCCTAGCGCTTTCCAAAGTCTGAGAGAGATGAGCAGATAGATACCATGGCGTGCTCCTATCATCCTGCTCTCAGAAATGCACGACCTGAAAAAGATTTTCTGGATGAAATGATGGAACAAGTCAGAGAAATTTTAAGTTGGTCTCTAAAAGCAAGATACAGCTCAACAGAGAAGTAGCAGCCCTGCCTATTTGTTTCATTAGACAGCATTTGACCATCTGCTTGCTGTTCTACTGGTGCATTTCTGGTTTGCTTTGTTGTTTTGGTTTGGTTTTTTCTTAAGGCAGGGTTTGAGGGGAGTTGGTGGCTTTTGTTGTTTGCCTGTATCTGGAGCTAACCAGTCTGCCAGCTTGGTAGAGATTTGCCAGGGTAGTTACCTGTGCAGCCCATGGCAAGGAAGCAACAAGCCTGAATACACTCTGTAAGGTCTTTTGAAGCATTTGTGTATTTTTAGTGCTGTAATTTGTGATCTTTTCCTGCTTTTTAAATGAATTTTATGTGGAGCACCCTGTGAGCTCTCAACCATTGCTGTTTGTGAACCTGCTTTAAGTTTCAAGCCACACATTTCTTAAGTTTGTTACCTGATAAGGAAATGGATTTTTCCCACACCTTGGCATCTCATAAATGCTGTGACCTTAGTCCAGAAATGGTGAGACTACAGCAACCTTCCAAAAAACCCATCTATTATCACTTGCAGGCAGAGAAAACATTCCTTTTGTGGTAATCCCCTGCAAATCACCAGCACGTGGCAATCCCCAGGGTGGTTGGTTTCTGAGCAGATTTGCCAGATTTTGGTGCGGGAGATGGAGCCTCCATGCCCCAGGTTTCCCAAGGATCATCAGTCATTCGTCAGGGGGAGAAAAATTCTGTCCCTGGCAGGCTTGGAGGATCCTCCTGGTCAAGTGAGGAGAGAAAGCCAAACAAATTTACATCCGCTCTGTACCTAGGCAGAGGCTCTCAGGCAGAGGCGACAAATTTTGTGCCAGCCTTGGCACAAAGTCTCCAGAGCTAATGATGGATCAGGGGTAGCTCTCATAGCCCCAGTACAACGTGTCTAGTTGTTTGTTTTTCACTAGACTTGGTTGAATTCCTTGTATCTAGCTGTAGAAACGCAGAGTGATGCATATGTTTGACTCCAAACTAACAGTTCTCTTTTGAGGGCAATGAGGGGAGGGAGACCTGATGCTTTGAGCTAATTTTTGTGCACTTAAAGGTGGGATGTTCTTTCCTTTGTGTGCAGTATTAAGCTGACGGTGACACACTGGCCAACCATCATCTTCAGGCTTTTGGCCTGACAGTGACAGAAAGTCTCCTTTGGGTTCGTGGAAGGGCTACTTGTTGGGCAAATGAGCCTTTCTCAAGTCAGCAGCTTTGCTGCTGCAGTCGCAGGGTGAAGGGATGGGGGGAGTCAGAGCAGCGTGATGAAGTTCCCAGGTCTGCTGCAGGCTTTTCTGTTTGACCTTGGACAAGTCTTCCATTGTGTCTCTGTTTCCTCATCTGAAAAATAGAGCTAATCCTATTAAATAACCTCGTAACAGGCCTTATAAAGATTAATTAGTAAACATGTGGAAATGCTTTGATAATGTAGAGGCAAAGGCCATGATAAATAATACTTGAGGTAGCTTCTATCCCCCAGGGTTCACTTTTAGAATGGGTAACACTTGCAGACCTACTGAATAAATCATCTCTACAGCAGAACAGATTGAAGATTATGATGGAAAAAAAATACCATTTTGTGAAAAAAAAGTTGCTTAATCTTTTAAAAATCTCATAGCTTGGTATTTCATCTTGCACAGGATTAAGACTCACAACCTCAAGGTTACAGTCATACAACGGTTAAGAATTTAATGGCTCCATCTTCAAGTCTTGTTTGAAATGTAATGAGTTGCTGTGCTCTGTCACTCTGGTGAAACATTGTCTGAAATGCAATTCCCCCCCCTCCCCAAAAAAAATTAGAAGAAAAAAGTATTCCTTCAACTCTTTTGTTTGAAAGTCCAGAAAGAATTGGAAATATGAATCCAAGTGCATCAGTTTCTTTTTTTCATCAACTTTTATTTCTGTGTTTTTCATTTTTCATTGAAACGCTCTCTCTGCATCCCCTTGCTGGCAGTAACATGAGCCAGCAGCCTTGCCTTCAACTGTCTGGGCTAGGACCTCCCCACCCCCTGGCTTGCAGATTCTGTGAGCAAAGCCTTTGCCAAGAGTTTTTGAAACACAAGGAAAGTTTTGTCAGGAAGTGGGAAATCTGCTGATTTCTGCAGTTCCTGGCCCCTGATTACCAGCGACAAAATCCTCAGTTCTTTCAGACTGTGGAGCCCATTCACTTGGGAAGCAGCGAGCGGGTGAGCAGGGACTGGCTGTGAGCAAAAAGCCATGGCTGACAGTTTGGGAAAGACCCAGCTCTTGATCGTGGCACAGAGAGGATATCAGAGGTGCTGCACTCAGGAGGCAGTCCTGTGCAGAAGGAGAGAAACACCCATATCTGTGCTCTCAACACATCTTGAGCCAAATTTCTAATCTTCGTTGCTTATCACTGAAGGAAAAAAGCAAATTTCTGCTCCCTTCTTCCTTCTCACGCGCAAACACCAGCTTTTGGAACTTGGATCTGGTTTTGATTTTCCAGGTTTGCTCATTATTAGTGGTGTATTATCCCATGAAGAGGAAGGAAGAGAACAGCTTGATTTCCTGAGAGCAGACTGGAGCCTAACCTGGATCTGTCTTCCTAACCCCGCTCTCCAGTGAGAGTGGACATAATGATTATTTTTTGATTCTACCTTACCATGTTCCACATTTTTAGCCAAACAAAATAATGATGCTTTGTTTTTGGAGTGTATTTGTATTTCCTGTCTTATGATAGCCCTTTGAGGTAAGAATTTTTTTTCCTCCCATATAGGAGGAAACTGATAAAAAGGAGATGGACTAACTCGTTTCAAGTCGCGTACACGCTTTGTGGGATGGATCAGGTTTTGCCTTAATGACAAGCCCAAATTGCCATCTCCTTGTCAGCACTTCAAAAGCAGACTTTATTTACCACTGCATTCCAGAAACTTGAACATCTGCTGTAGGACACTGCTGTAAAACCACAGTTTTCTAGTGATCCTCCCAGTTGTCTGTAGTGAGTCCCTTGCCCCTCTCTGCTCATAGCCAGGTGGAAGTCTGCTGTTTCCTCCTAACAGCTTCTGCGTTGCAACGAGACTTCCTTTTGCAATGCCATTTATTGCTAAATCGGTGTCTGGCCTGGCAAGAACTCGCCTCTTTGCTCTTTAAGACTAAATACTATGAGTCTGAGTTTTTGGTTTCTCGCAGCAGAGAGCACGAGTAGGAAGCTGAGGAAGGAGACCACCATAAATGTGTTTTCTAAATGGACATCTTTGCCTGCGCCGATCTCACTGGAAATGCCCTGCTCCTTTGTGTTTAATTTTTTAAGTCACTGTAAAAGTATAACCAGCTTGGTTTCTAGATTGCTCTCAAAGCTTAAAGTTACAAGGATCGCAAGAGGAGAAGTAATTGATTGCAAATGAGATGAAAGCAGAGTTTCTGTATAAGCATTATCTTTTATCAGTCCTTGATTGCTTTCTTAGTGGACACTTGCACTGAAGGTCTTTCCTCAGGAGGTGCTGATTATTTAAGTGGAGAGAAGGCAGTGCCTGTGCATACATGTGGATTTGCAAGTTCCCAGTCTCTAAAGGACCTAACACATCAGCCACACCAGAAGAACTGGTATCGTGTTATCCTACGGCTTGATAGAACAGGATTGTTGTATGTCCCAGTTAGATGTTTAGTCCCTTGGAAAGCAGAGGAGCTACTTGTCAAGAGTCAGGATTTTAGAGCTGGGCTATGTGTTTGTACAGCTTCATTTAATTCCAAGTTACCCTTGGGTTATTTAATTTCCTGACAGCTGCAAAAACAGTGCTCTCAGATAACAATGGCCTCTAATTAGGCAATGTGCCTAAAATGGTTGAATGTTTTATTTGACCACGGCACTAATATTTTGCATGCAGCTTAGAGATGAGAAAGTCGAGCGAGTTGCATTTCCAGCTTCCCTTGGCAGAACAGTGTCTATCTTGTGATCCTCGGTGCATAATGCTAAAGGCATGCCCGCTCTTCTGCCTTCTGCTTCAAACGCTTCTCATCTTTTTGGACTGTGTCATCAGTAAATCTGTCTTTCAGCTGTGACCACCTTCCAGAAATATGTTTTATCAGCACAGCAAGACTAACAGGACTTGCACAGCTGAGGCTGTGGAGTGTTTTGGAGACATGCAGGCCCCAAGAAAGCGTGTGAGATTTACCTGTAGTTGAGAGCTGTAGCTGCTCGGGGGCTGTACTACACCACAGAGTCTGCATATATTGTTTTCATGGCTCCTGCACTGAGTATGCAATCAGGCAGTGATAGAAATGAACATAAAGTCAACTATTCTTCCAAATTGTGTATTCAGTTTGGAAAGGCTGTTAGCGTCAGGTTATGTTAATTAGATCCTGACTCATGATTTGTGCTTGTGGAAGCTTATGCGTTGGGCTATACGAATAGATGATTTCTGAATTCCCTCCTGTGACAGCAGGAAGTGGTTGTTTGGGAGTCCTTCCCCTTCTTTAATTCTTACACTTCCCTTGAAGTCTAGGATCTAAAATAAAACTGATTATTTTTTAGTTCTTCACTGTTTTACTCACTATTTTAATTCCTTTCCAGAGCTCATGATTCTGAAAGTTTCTGCACATAGTCCTCATCATTGCAGAGCTTTATGCTCTTTCTTTAAGGTCCTGTTTGTATGCCCATGATGCAGAACTGCAGTTCTGATATATCAGATGCCTACTTAAAAGTCTTGCAGCCTTAATTAGGTGTTTGCTCATCTGAAATTGGAGTTTACCAGTGCCTTTCAATTGCACGGTCTGCACGTGTGTCCTGGACCACTGACCACAGGGCTCTTTTGAAGGTTTCTGGTGTGGATTCTGTATATCCCTTTGCTTTTAGGTGACTGATACCCTGCTCAGATGTGGTAATACGATGAAAGAGAGATTACTGCATCAATTGCAGTGTATAATAACAGTGAAAACTTATTGTCTGCATTAATCTGGATTTACCCAGCTCTGGTGAGAGGCTGATCTGTTTGAAAAAGCTGGGTACGTCCGCTCAGATTGGCTTGTGGCCACATGAGCAATGCCCATGAGTCGTTCTCTGCGTAAGATCTGCAAGGGTAGGGGGTGAGGAAAAAAGTTTGTATTCTTCCTTCCCTGCTACAGTTTCCCCACCAGTCAACAACCGAGGGATTCCTAAATGATGGATTGAATTCCCATTACTATATTTAATGGCTGTCAATATAACAATCCACTGCAGAGTTGTCCAAGCCCTTTTTGAAGCCTCTTCATTCTTTCTGCCTCCATGACGTCCTCTGTTGGCATGTGCAGCAGTGCGTGTGTTGTATGGATTTGTACTTCAGATCCTCTAAACCTGCTCCTGGATAATTTCATCCCATTTCATGTATTGTTTGTTTTCACTGT
Organism: Megaceryle torquata; assembly: GCA_024611175.1. Taxonomy (NCBI): domain Eukaryota; kingdom Metazoa; phylum Chordata; class Aves; order Coraciiformes; family Cerylidae; genus Megaceryle; species Megaceryle torquata. The sequence goes on along the minus strand of JANIJG010004319.1, from coordinate 10,177 downwards.
AGTGTATTGATGCCTGTTGTCTTATTCACAGTTGTCCTCCCAACAGTTCTTAAAGATCTTTGAACATCGACTTGATGTTTCTTAAAGAACTATTCATAGTGTCTCCAAGACTCTTAGGAAAGAGAACAGAGCCTTAAGAAAAATGTAAAATAACATAATTCAGCCACGGCCCCCTATTGATTTATCCTGCAAGAGTCCCTTCATTGAGAACTGATTGTTGATTTCTATTTTTCTTAAAAGTTCATCAGAGGATCTTTGCTTTCATTCCATTCTACTAGGGAAGTAGAGAAAGTTTGTAAGACAAATTCTGGCTTTTGAAAAGCTGTTTCACAACAGATCTTCCCTTAAAAATCCCATCTCTGAGAACTATATTATACCTATAGTACTTAATTTTTTTTTAACGGAAAAAAAAAAGTCAAGAGAAGAAAAAAACCAAAAACTGGAAGATGAACACTTCATCCCCAGAAGACAAATGGAAAGAATCACAGTATATTTTTGGTTCATACCTCCCTCTCTCTTTCCCCACTCCCTCCCTGAATATACGCATCAGTTTGCATCTCATCATTTTTTAGTCCTAAATTCTGACTTTAAGTACCAAGTTTACATGTAGATAAGATTTACAGTGGTTAACTTCCTTCAGAGTAGCATAAAAACTCAAGTTTAGTTTCTTCCCTAATCCCTCTCCACACTTTCTGCCATAACATCTTGGCAAAAACGTGTTAAATGTGTCCCTGGTTTTGCTTTGCACGAGTTTTGTCCATTTTCTTCTGAATTTACTCTTCCTGGGATTTCCATCACCATGTTCTACTGAAACATTCTCATGCTTATTTTTGCATGCTCTATTTTACAAGATTTACCAATCCCTCTTCACTTCCAACTTCCGTTTATTGAATTTTTGAAGCTAGAATGAACCGTATCTCAGCAGTCCCAGTCTGCATTTATTGTTTGAGTTGTTCTTGGAGTACGTGAAGTTGAAGAGTCTCGTAAGATGAGAGGAGACTTCTCAGGGGCCGGAGGTGTCAGCAGCACTGGGCTTGTGGCTAGTGTGACCTTGGAGAGTCCCCAGCAGCTCGATTTCTTCATCTTTGTACCTTGCACGTTGCTGGGCAGATTGTAAGCATTAAATAGATGATAGTCTCTTGAGTCCCGTTGAAGTTACTGTGTCTGTGAGGTATTTATTTTACTCTTCTGCTTCCTTGGGCTTAGGTATGTACTTGTTTATGTACTGAAACACTCTAAGCTGAACTTGTGTAATTAAGAGCTGCCAATTTATATTAAGAAAACCCACATGTATATATATAATGCCTGTGTGTACGTGTGTATATACCTGTATTTGTGTGTATATATATTTATTCAGGGATGTAGAGGGGGATTAAGTGACAGCATTTTTAGCTGTTCTTTTTCAGATACTTGTCCTTAAACTCTAGTTTAAAACTGAAAACTGTATTTGCTTTTCAAGCTTTAATATATATAGTGAGAGCATCTGCCAGGACTCAGTGGTCCAGGACCAAGCCAAGGTTTTCTTTATTTGGTGAATTAAATAGGCAGCTCACACAGAGACACGAACGTCTGTGAGAGCAGTCCAACAGAGGAGGGTGTCCTCAGGAGATAGATGGCAAGTTGTGTCCTGATCCGAGTACTACTCTCATACAGCTGAAATCCTCAGTGGTAACAGCTTTGAGGTTTGGGGAATTAGGGTGCGGGTTGGTTGGTTGGTTGGTTGGTTTTTAATAATAAAAAAACCCCTTACTTTTTAGTTATTAGAATCGAGCCTTTGGAGATGTGGGATGAGGATTTATGCAGGTCATTGTGTAGATAAGCCTCTGGTGGATGTCTGTTTTGGCATTTCAACCAGCAACAAAATAGAGAACAGCCTCTTGAACAAGCTCTCTGCTGTTTGCAGCAGACGGGAGTGCCTGCTCTGATGGATGTTTACCATGTCTCTTCATGCTCTAAACAGAGGAGAGATCATCTTCCCCCCAGACAAATTCATTTTTAGAATTTGTATAAACAAATTCTTGACCTAGATGAATACTCCAGCGTGCCACAATGTGCCTGGTTTTAGTGGCGTGTGTGTACCTTTACAAGGAAATGTATTCATGTGTCCAAGAATTAAGGACAATCCATGCCAGCTTCTCAGATTGCCTCCCAGTTGGATGAAAGGAAACCACAAACTGAAACCAGTTTGCTTTCAAAAGTACAACCTGTGTCCCATAAACATGAAGTTCAAAAGAACTGCAGAGTACACTTCACCAGCCCCAGAGAAAAACACTCTGGGGAACAGGAGGCTTAATAGCACTGCTCTTTGTGAAGTAGTGGCTGCATCTTTAATGCATGTGCACCTGCTTCATTTTAAGCATGTTAGGCTGGGGCTTAGAGAGCCACTCGCCTGCTGAACGTGGCTTAAATATCCAAAAGATCAGGACCCATTCAGGTACCACCCCACAGAGGTAGTGGGGGAAGGCCAGGCAGCTGGAGGGAGCCTGGCTCTTCACACTGGGACAGAGGAGAGCATCAGAAGATGCTGATGTGGATTATTTGATGTGGGGGGGTGATGGTCTGTTGGCACTGCAAGTTGGTTTTGGAGCAGGGCTCTTTGGTGCAGCAGAAGAGGCATGTGCTGGAGCATTTGCTGCAGGGTAGCTCTACTGGACACCAGAGTATTTCAGAGGATGTTTGTCACCGATTCTCAGCCCTTCCTTGGCTGCTTTCAACATTTTCTCCAGTTGAAGAGTTTCTGGAGGGAAACTTACTATGGATAAAAAAAAGAGCCTATTCTATAGAGATTCCTGTGGTTGACTTTGGTATGTGTTTGATGGGTTGTTCTAGGTGGGGACACTTTTTGTTGTTGGTTTTGATTAGTTGGGCTACTAACGTAGGGTGCAGCCTGCTTCCTTGTTTGAAAATGGAAAGATGATGCTTAAAAAGCACTCACTGGAAAACTGGGAGAAGGAAAAGAATTAGATACTGCTTTTCATCTGCTGCTTTTCATGCTTTGGAATTTTTTAAAATTTTTTGTTTGTTTGTTTTCCCCCTCCAGTGAGCTCAAGGCATCTGGGCTCTGGTCCATGACCAAGTCTCCCAGCCTCTGCTATGGCATGAATAGCAGTAGTAATGTCATCTAGGAAGCAAAAAACTGACTCTTGTGCATTTGGCAAGTACCTTTTTTCCAAGCAGCCATTGCAGCTGGAAGGTTCTAGCTGGCAAGAAAGATTTTAAAGAAATCACAGGAGGTTCTTATTTCTGAGGTGAGCAGAAGGCAAAGAGGCTTAATGTGAACAAATTTCCATCTAGAGAAGGGCTGCCCTAATGAACTGTACGTTCATAAGTGGGCAGAGTCCCTGCTGCTGGACAGTGAGAACACAGCTCATTTCTACACTGCCTAGATGTGCGATAATCTATTCTGCCCTCCACGCTGCCTTCTTCAACTCTTTAACAATTCAGCTACCAAGAGGGACTTGTGGATTAGAAAGCAGGATTGATTTGGCCTTTCTCCTTGGAGGCAAGTGAAACAAGGCAGCTCCTTGTCAATGTAAGTCTAATTTGACCTGATCTTCTCCGGTTTGGTGGAGTCATGGAATAAGAGCTGGAGTTGCTGATGCACGTTGGGTGGGTGGTTGGCGTGACTACCGAAAACGCACGGTGCTTAGTGGGGTGGGGAGCACTTGATAAAGAGAAGGCCCTTGTACTTGGAAATGCCGGAGAGAAATTGTGTGGAAAATTCTTTCAACTAATGGTCTGAAAAATATTCTGCAAAGGCTATTTTCTACCCTTACTTCTAATTACATCTTAAACATTAATAGCCTGAGCAACTGGAGAATCACACACACTAATGTCACAGTTCACTTGGAGCAATTTGTTTTGTGAGATAATGAACTGTGTCAGCAAAAGTTTAAAACTTGTTATGGGTGGGACTGATAGGGCAGCCTTCTGTTAACTTGCCCGGTGTTTCCCATGAAAATGCCCTAGTCCTTTGCCCAGTTCTCCGGTAGATCTGGGAGCCTGGCATTAGATTCTTGATATCAGGGGACCTGACTTCCTCAGTTTTGGTTTGGGGTTTTTTTCATTGTATTTAAACTGTTCTCAGGAGCAGCTTAGAAGGAAACACTGCAAAATCATAGAGTCACAGGATGGTTTGTGTTGGAAGGGACCTTCAACAGTGGTCCTTCAGGGAAGAGAAGAAAGAGGAGCAGAATGGTGGGTGTTGGATTTCTGGATGAGCAGAAATTGGCCACCCAGAGAACTCTCTCCTCCCACTGCTCCCACCCATGGCAGCAGGTATCTGTCCCACTCACAGCAAAGGCTCTTTCATTGCACACCAGCTCTGGGCAGTGCAAAAGGCCAGCTGCGATTGCTGTGCATACAGCAGCAGGTCTGAATGGGCTGGCTCTCAAACAGGAGCGTGTGTGGAACATGATGAAGCTCCGATGCAATTGCAGTTTTTCAGTGGTTTTCAATGCCCGAGCTGGTTTTGTTTCTGAGCTTTTTGTTTTAACTGTTTCTAGAAGTGCCTGGGGGTTATTTGAAAGACTGATGCCAAAACTCAGTTTGCCTGTGGTAATTTACCTCTTCTTGTGTCTGCTTCACAATGCTTTGTTCAGTTCCATCATCTCAAAAAATGACTCAAAGCTACTGCTTTGAGATCCATTACCTGAGTGCCCAAAGCTCCTGCACTGCGGTGGCATCTGGCTCGGGTGGTAAATGCGTCTGGGGGCTGCAGACAGCTGCATCCCTCTGCTGCTGGAAGCTGGAGACCAAATAAAGCAAAAAGCAGGAGAAGAAAGATTGCTTTCATGGTAAATAGGATTGTGTCCCTGTCTGTGGCAGCTTCCTACCTTCAGAGCACTCAGTACTGCATTGCTTTAAACAACAGTTTTATGTGTAAGATAAATCCTTAGTGACTGTGGTGGAGCAGTTGGTGTAAAGCAGAGTCTAGGATGATGGGTTGTGAGAAGCTGTCTGCAAGGAGCCACCGTTTCCAGCTCCATGTGCTAAATGGGTATTTAACTTCCATAGGACTTGGGCCCGTGCATTAGGGCTTCACCTGATTCGCAGCATTGCTGGAGGATGAACTGTCCCACTGGTGACCGGTGCTGGGGGGCAGGATCCCTGACCCCTGATGAATATATTGCCTTCCAAGCATAGGTAACAGCTCCCAAATTGCTGGCCCTCGTGGAATCTGGAGTAGGTTGTCCCTGTGGAGAAACTCCGCAGGTAACGTCCAGCTGTATTGAGTGGAAGGATCACCCTTTTTCATTAAGGGCACAAGTACAGGGAAGCTATAAAAGTTAAATGATAAATAAGTAGTTAATTGATGATTAACTGGAGTCCAGCAAAGTCAAGAGGTTGTTTTTACCTGTTGGAAGGGCCACATATGGGAGAGATGGGGCTGCAACAACTTGGAGTTTAGGGGTTTCTTCCTCTCTTCAGGATCAGTTGGGAGTCCTGGGAGTGGAGAGTCATCTCCAACTGTGTCTGGTTCAGAAGAAGTCCAGATTTGTTTACCCTAAGGAAGAGGTCATGCGAGTCCAACACAGACACAACGGCTTTGTTCTGTAGGACGCTTCGCTTCTATGCTTTCTTTCATACCGTGCTGTCCCTTGGTGTTTCACAACAACATCAGGGCACAGCAGAGCTGAAAAAGTTAGCTGTCCTTTTAATTTATATTTTTAGGACCCAAGATGGGTAGATCCAACTCTAATTCTTACCAATTAGAGTTTAGCTATGTCAAGGACGGACTTTGGAAATAGAATAGGGGAGGACAGCCTGAAGGCAAGACTGTAAGGCAAGGCGCATGCTGGGCAGTGAGGTTGCTGGAAGGGCTGCGTGCCCATCTCCCATAGGCTGACCAGCTCAGGAGAGGGGGAAGCTGTGGAGCAGTGGTTTGGCCTGCGTCACTTTGTGAACCTCCTTCTCTGGGACATCCATCGTCTCTCTCAATCTGTTCTTTCAAAACTTATGTTTAGATGGAGATGCCTGTTTTATTTATTTGCTCAAGAGCTTGTGCTGAGCTTTTGCTAGGGCCTGTCATGGGACTTTCTTTTACTTTTCATTTCCTGCAATACCCAGAGAAGTTCCACTTTGCACTTCTTGGATTATGTCTGTAGAAATGAATTTTAACTATTCTTGTCTATACTTATCTTCTTTACTCTCCTATTGTTTCTCATGCTGTGAAGGCAGCCAGAATGCATTTTTGCTTACATCCATTGTCTCTCTGTATTAGGTTGAAGTGTAAACTCATGGGGGCAAGAAATGTCTTCTGTGCAGGGCCCTTCAGAGGACCGCTCTCTCTGATCCGGTCGTTCTAAGTGATCAGTAAAAACTCGTACTAGGAACTTAAGTGGTCCAAGTATCTAAAACAAAACTGCCCGTTAAATCGGACCACTCCCAGATGGTAAAGCACACTGAAGATACTGGTATCTGCTTTTCTGCTTGTTCTGTTCTGTTGTTTTGTTGGTTTTATTTTTAATTAGCACCTCACCTTCCTACGCAGGGTTTCCCCTTCCAGGCTGCTGTGTCCTGCAGGGTTAGCAGGTAGAAGCCAAGCTGCCATGGTGCTGCCTGCTCAGAAGCTGCTCTCAGAGCCACGCTTTGGGTCTGTACCTTGTTTTGCTTGAGGATCACCAGAAGCTGCAAAAGTGACTCTGAGTTTGCACCCCCGCCATGGCTTCAGCGAGGGACACGGTGGCTCTGACTGGACAGAAGACTGAACGTGCTGCCAGCATCCAGCCGAGCAGTGATTTGCTGTCCTACAGCTGCCTTCAGACACCACGCTGGGCAGTCTGCTCGCTGGGGCCTCTGTGCTGACCACTGCTCTGCAGGTCCTTTGAACCCTTTAAATGGTTACTCCTTTGGCAGACTTTAGATGAGCACTGTTTACACCTTTTCTTTCATGCAGACCAATCTGAAAAGCTTTTAACTGGCATTATTTTCCAAACTCTTAAGGGTTTTCTCCCTCTTTTTAAACATTTGCTTTTCTGTTGATGCAGATTTGCAGTAATGCAAATACCTTGCTGCATCTCAGGAGAGAGTAAACACTCTGTGGGGAAAGTTCTTTTTTTCTAAGTAATCTCTTTTTTTCCCCCTAATTTGAATGGAAAGCAACACTTTACTAATCTTTTTAAACTGTCAGCTTAATTCTGTGTTTGTTACCAGTGTAACCTCTTGTCCCTGCAGCATTCTGGGTGATTTGCAAACTGAGAGAAGTTAATAGATATTTCGCTCAGCACAAGTCGGCAGGGGCCACCAGCTTGATGAAACATCAACTCTCCTGACCCAGCCCAGGCAGGTTTCAGCATACCTGGAGTTGTGGAGATGTTAATGCAGTCTGAGAGATGCTTCTAGTAGTTTGTGTCACGGGCTGCGGCAATACGTTTAATCAATAGGCTATTAAAGAGGCAACAGGCTCTCTCTATTGCTGGGTGGTTTCAAATAATGCATTAAATAGAATTGGGAATGATCTAGGGCTAACTGGCCCTGCCACAGACTGGCTGTGTTATGCCTGAAAATCTTTCAACCCTGGGTTTTTTTATTGTCTCTGGGGTGTATATTACACAGATGTACACAGCTCTAGTCACCACACCAGGACAGAGTTGCTCTGTGTACAACAGGCACGTAGGGAGAGGTGGTCTGTGCCCTGCTGCTCTAGCTGTAAAAGCTAGGCAGGAATTAGGAGCAGGGCACGTTATCCCAGTCTCAGAGATGGAGAACTGAGATAACAGAAAGATGCTCTGCATGATAATCTGTGGCGGGGAGCAGTCCCAGCCCCCAAAGCTGGTATTCTGTGCTCCAAATGGCCTCCCCTTTGCTGGAGCTGGTTTAAAAATACATGTCAATGAAACAGAGCTTGCAGGCCTCTGGCTGAGCGCCCACAGCTAATCACTGGAGACTTCACAGAGAAGTCTTTCAGTGTCTGTTTGATTAATGGTTCATATTTTGCAGATCTGAGGCTTTTTATTCTTAAATTTATTACGTATCACTTATGAGTTAAATATGTTTTAATCCCATCTTAAATACAGTGGAATCTTTACAGCGAAGTTGGCTTTCTTTACCCAGCAGCAGCATGTTTGCAGAGGCTCACACTTGGCCGTGTAGCTGGTTTGCTACGATTCTTCACAGTCCCGTTGCATGCGCTTCCCCAGAAGTCTCATAAAAGTAAGAAACCAGGGAGCTCTGAAACACCATCAGACTGAACCTCAGCGTGTTACGCCCCTAGGTTATGAGGGATAACTGTGCTGCTTTCACCCCAGAGAATTTTGAGATGCCAGGCTGAAGCAAAGGCACGTGCAGAGAGGCTGGGTGGAAATGGGAATGTATGGTTTAGATATGGTGAGAGGTGGAGACCCAGTGGGGCAAGGGAAGGAGCGAGCTACTTGCTTATGTCACCTCCTGGCCACTGGTCTGGTGGGGTAAGTGGTTTGGGCCCTGAAGCGAGCAGACACTTGTGGTAGAGAAGGGGGAAAATCCAGAAGTCCCTTCAGCAGTGTTTGCTACTCTCCCCACTGCCAGGTTGTTTATGGTGTCCCAAGCACATCTCTTTAGGACTTCTTTGGCCTTTGTCCTACTCTGGTCCTTGAGCACAGAAGGTGCATCTGGAGCCTTTTTTTAGCAGCTCTTCCCCCTCCCTGCTGGCCAGGACTAATGAGGAGCTGGACAAAGGGAAGCTCCTGACGGAGAAGGGCTGTGCTGTTCTATCCTCATAGAGTTCAGCTGGTTTCCTTTGGCCAAACTTTGACTATGTCAAAGTGAAACCTGATTTTTACAAGTTCACACAGTCTGTACGTGGCTCCCTTCCTTTTAAATTAAACATCCTTTCCTTTCCCCCCCAGGGCAGGAAGACCCCCAAGCGCGCTCCCATTGTGGCCGCGCTGTTTGCGGACGGGCTGTTTGCTGCCGACTCCAACAGAAGTGCTGCAACAGCAACTGCAATCCTCTGTTTGATAAACAGTGCCCGAGTGTACACTCAGCTGTTGATTCCTGAGGATGTCTTCACCCTGCCCCCCCCCCTCATTTGTGTACATGCATGAACAAGCCACCAATATATACGTATGGCCATGTAGAAGGGTTCGTTAACAAGGGATTTATTTAGCAGTTGGGCCGTGTTTGCCTGCAGAGCTTTGATCTTGAGAAGGGCACTCAACAGCAGAAAGAAGGCTGGGGCTGAACCCGTATCAAATGCCTTTATCCTGAGCACCTGGGGCTGGAGGCTCAGCAGGGCAGAGCAGCTTTGCAATGAATTAGGAGCATTTCTCCTGAGAACCATGAACGTTTGTCTCAGTTAAGCTTGTTTTTGCTATTTCCCGGTGCTGCAAGTGATCAGTTATAGTAAAATCCCTTAATGGCTTGTATAGAGGAGAAAACCATGACAAATGCAAGTAAACTTGCTGCTTTTGCTTGTTTTGACACTTTTTTCTCTGAGCTTTTCAGTCCTGAATGACAAATGGCTGTATTCTTTGTGGTTAGCGTGGACCACTCGCAGAGCACTGCGGAGCAGGAGTCTTACAGCATTCGTATCTTCACAGCTCGAACATTCTCAAGCCAGTTTTTATAGCAAATTCCTGTTTTGTTTTTTTTTGCAATTATTGAAGATCATAATAGCGAGGTGTCAGTAGCCCACAGGCCCGGGCAGGGCTGTATTCCCCAGGGAACAGTAATACACCTTAGTCCATTTGGTAAGGTTTTATGTGCTGTTTCTTCTCCCACCAGCTGTACTATGTTAGCCCAAACCCAGCACTGTCATGCCAGCTAATTCCTTTCTAACTCTTCTACTCCCTTTTTGTCCTCTTTCCTTGGGTAAATATGTTCTCGTGACAGCCCTGCCAGGCTGTCCTCCTGCACTTGTCTGCAACTGCTGCCTTCAGAGCCTCTATCAGCAGTGTGGTTTGCTGGGTGCTGTGACTGCTCTCTCTGAACCGTGCCAGCAGTGTGCGCGGGTGGCCGAGAAAGCCAACGGCATCCTGCCCTGTATCAAAACCAGTGTGTCCAGCAGGAGTAGAGAAGTGATTGTGCCCCGGTACTTGGCACTGGTGAGGCTGCAGCTTGAGCACTGGGTTCAGTTTTGGGAGTTGTAGGATAAAAAAAGACGTTGAGGTGCTGGAGCGAGTTCAGAGAAGGGCAATGAAGCTGGTAAAGGGTCTGGAGAAGATGTCTTGTGAGGAGCAGCTGAGGGACCTGGGGT
>JANIJG010004317.1:45828-60299 GCA_024611175.1 Megaceryle torquata | reverse complement strand
CCAGTCAGTGGGGACTTCACCAGACTGCCATGACTTTTGGAATATAATAGATAGTGGCTTAGCAACCTCATCCGCCAGTTCCCTCAGCACCCGTGGGTGTATCCCATCAGGTCCCATGGACTTGTGCACTTCCAGGTTCATCAGATGGTCATGAACCTGATCTTCACTTAAAATGGGCAGTTCTTTCATCCAACCCCTGCCATTATCTTCTGTGACTTTGGGAGTGTGGCTGGAGCCCTTGCCAGTGAAGACTGAGGAAAAGAAGTCATTGAAATCAGCAAAAATCATTCTTTGCTCAAGACAAGAATGACCAAATTTTGTTATTACAGAGCGTGCCCTTAGAGCACTTGGACATTAGTGTAATCAGTTATTCTAAGCAGCAAATATGAGATGTTGGTTCTCTATTGTGAACTGAAGTTCATTTCTAATTCCCTTCTGGGGCATGAGCAACAGTGGCTGGACATGCACGTCCTTATATCATCTAGGGTAGATCATATAAGGCAGTGTAAGTCACAGCAAGAGAATGGGGTAGAGTACACAGGGCATGAAATTGCTGGCAGTACTAGACTGACCTTAGGTAAAATGACCACAACCTGGCTATGCATCTGTTACCCATTCCGTGCTGCAATTCAGCTATTGCCTTTGGAATCCTTCTACTTCCGAGAAGGGGAGATGTCCACAGAGAAGAATCCCAAATATCCTGCTACAATTCTGGAACATAATGGGAAAATCTAAGTGGGGGGGCTTCAAAAAGTAGTCAGAGTTCTCATAAAAAGGGCAAGACTCTCACCATCCTGCAAGTATTCACTGTTGCACTTGTTAGGTGACCCCGGAGTTTTGGCTTGGTTGCACACTGCCTCCTGTAAGCTGGCTAAACTAGTTGGATGCAAGTGTACTTTCTGACAGCAGAACTGGCAAAGCTGCCCCACTCCCAGAAAAAGACTAAAGCTACGTCTTCAGACTATTTATATTAGTTTAAATTAGTTCAACAGTTTGCATGATGGAAACTCAAAGAGATTTTGATTCAGCGATCAGCACATTAAAACTGGATTTATTATCTTATGGAACCATGGTTTCACTGATTTTAAGAGAGAGAGATTAAATGGGCATATGCAAATAGCAGATTTTTTGAGTTCTGAACACTCCTGTGATTTCTGCCCTTTCTCATACCTCTCCACACATTTTTCTTTTAAATTGAGGCAATTTTGTGAATACTGCAGCTCATGAGCTGCAAGTATTATATTGAAATGCCTGTTCAGCACACTTCTCTTCCCTCCTAATTTAAAGTATTTCCAACATTTTGCAAATAAATTTCTCTGCTGTAAAACTTAGAAAAAGGTTCTTCCTTTTTCAAATTGTTCCAAGAGCTGCTACTGAGTAACTCTTCGGGTAAAGTTTTACCTAACAGACTAAACTGCCTCCACTTTCAGCAAGACCTTAAAATTGGTATCTACACATGATCGAATTTGAAGCTTACTCTACTATACAGTTCTCTTGCTTGTTTCTACTACATGAATTGCTAGCAGTTGTTCAGTCGTCCATGCCAGTCATTTTGCTCAACATCTGTAGCAGAGCCTTACCTATATGTTCATGTGGCATGTTGACATTCTTCATCCCCGCTTTCTTTTAACAATTATACTTGCATTTGATGCTGCATAGACTGCTCCTTTTTATGAAACATTTATTTACAAGTGCTGCTAGGGCTTATTTGTAACAGCTTGATTTCATTTTTTGAAGGCCCATCCTCCGTATAACTGTGATCTCTTTTACTGGGACAGAGAGCTGTTCAAGACAGATCACTTGCTTGTCTATTCAGCATTCAAACATTTCTGACTGAAAAAAACCTGACAAGATTTTCCTCTCAGCTGATCTGACCACTTGTCACCACCATATGAGGTTGGCATAAACACTGTAAATTCCACAAGTGATAGAAAACTGAGAGAAACAGGACTTGAGGGAAGAATATCATGTCAGTTCCTTAACACAAATTTTCTTAAATCCAGTATACACACAAGCAGTTCAAATCTACTGTTTGCTGAAGTTTAAACTCTCCTTTCTGAGAAACTGGCCAATTCAGTTTCAACATTTTTGTCTACTAAGAAGGCAAGTGTTTTAGAACTATTGAAAACCACTGACTGAAATCAGTTCCAGCAGGCTGAGGAATTTTTAGCTGAGAGCAAAATTTTTACCTAAATAATGTCACTCATTCTCTACTAGAACTTACTTTTCAATAAACTTACTGGCATATTAAAAATCAGTCTGATTTATGAGCTATATCTTGTAACCAGAATTAGAAGTAGTTAATTGCAAGTCGGTAATTATTAAACAAGCAACAAAAACCACTACGTTTTGGAAAGCATAATGTAGAGAGGCCTTGTTGAGGGAGGGCATTCTTGGCTAATCATGTCTCTTTTGTACTTCTGAAAATCCTTTAGAAGATGAGGAAAATAATTGGCAGTGTCATTGCTCAGCATCAAACAATGACCATTTATGTTGCCCATGTTGTTTACATATAGTACAAACTACTCAATTAGTTGGAAGCATAATTTTCCATTAGCTGGCAGTCAGTTGGTATGTCCCAAACTTAACTCTTTCAGTAGCAAGCAAAGATGTACAATCTCAGTTATTATCCTTTCCAAAAACATCCTAATGCAGTTTCATTATTGCCTTGAAACTCAGATGAGATGACAAACTTTTCCTCTTTGACTGTGAACAAGTTATTATGAGAGAAACGTTGCGATGTCCATGATCTGAAGCACCACCAGCCACACAGGAAAAGAGATGCTTTTCAGCCAAACCTTCATCCATTTGTTCATGCATGCATTCGTTTATTCTTGTTCAGTTGAAAGCGGGGAAAACATATAGGTTCCAGTGCACACAGCTTCTGAACTATCAACACATACTGTTGAGCTATGATATACTGAGCCATGGGTGAATATTGGAAAGCAATATGACTTAATTTGCTGTCCCCATAAGCGAGCTACACGAATGATTATGACTAATACTGTAATGTACTTTTGTTGATCATACAACAGCTGCCTTTGTGTTTTGGTTTTTTTTTTAAGTATGAAGTATTTCATACAACAAAAAAAGTCAAAAGTGTTTTATTTTTTAGAAGCTATGCTTTTATGATTTGTGTCATTTACATACCATCTTATATCTGACATTCCTTCACAAATAATTGAGAAACCTCTGCATAAATTAGAGCAAGCTTTGAAGTAATTATTGCTTTCTTCACTGATCCATGCAAAATCAATTCTCATGTACACATAGTATTTGTCCTGACTTGTTGACAGAACACTACCACTGTAATGACTGCCAGTGTCAGGATCAGAGTAATGATACATGTGGAACCATTAAGATACAGAGAAGTGTTAACATTCAGCGTCAGCCTTCAAAATACCTCGGATAGCGTGACCCCCAGTTAGTCTACGATTATTACCTAAGAAAAAAAGAAAAATAACGACAACAAAAGTTAAAAGGGAAGTTTTCTGTCACGGCAATTCCTGTTGTCTGATCTGCCTCAAACATCTATTATTTTTTGGGGTGGTTTCTCCACCCCCCCCTCCCCCATTTAAGTTTAAATCATTTCTATACAAAGCATATAAAGACATTCAGGAATCACAAGTTTGAAAGTGTTGCATCAGCGCAAACCGGTTGATATCAAGTATGTGGGATTTCAGTTTTAAACCATAACTTTGAAACGGAAGTTCTTCAATGCTTCAAAGAGCAGCCACCGTTTATTTGCTTCATACGGACTGAGTTCTTCAAGCGGCAGTATTTCAGAGGAAGGGTACTGAAAGTCTTTCAAGCAGTTCAAAATGGCAAAACGCTTTCAAGAGGCCTTTTTAACGTGTCCACCAATAGAAGCAGGATTTGGTGACTGTGGTTCAAAGCCATACCCTACCTACGGCACTTGTTGAATCTTCGTGCAAGATATCTGAGGAGCCAAAGGCTTGGCAAACTCTTTATCATGCCAACAGGAGAAGGGAAAAGAGTAAACTTGCGTTTTACCAAAGAAGCCTCAAATCTGAAAGGCTTTCTTGTTACCTTCGCATATGTGTATTTCACTTTCCCGACAAGACGGGCTGTCCTGATCCAGCCTGGAGGGAGAGGCAGAGCCGGAGAAAGAGGGAGGTCACGCACCTCCTCCCTTTGGGTACCGTCCGTAGGGTACCAAATACCCCCGAAACGCGGTGACCGAACAGGGGCGGCCCTACCCGAGCCGGCATCTCGGAGCTGCCCGGCCGGGCACCGCTCTGTGGAGAGCCACTCCGCTCCCGCCACGGCCACTGGCAGCCTCTACACAGCCCTTCCAGCCCCTGGGCCGGGCCGGCACATGGGGGAAGCGCTAAGCCTGCTTCCCTTACGGCTCCGAGTTGGTGCCGACAACCGCAGGCAGCGGGACGGAGCGGCCCCCTCATCAGCCCTGGTAGTGCGGCGAGGGCGACGAGCATCCAACAGCCCTCACCCACCCCAGGAATAGGCTCTTCGAGCTCCCGGTCAGCCCCGCCTCAGGAATGGGTTCTCCCAAACCCTGCTCCCGCCCGTCCCGGGAACTGGCGCTCTCCATCCCTTCCAGGATCGTTCCGCCCCATAACCTCACTTCCGGGGCGGCCATTTTGGGAGGTCGGTGCTCCGTGGCTGGCCGGTGGCGGAGGGGGCGGGCTCGGGCCCGAGCCGCAGCAGCTAGTGGCAGCGGCGTGGGGGGTAGCCCGCGAGCCGACGCGTGTCGGGGGCGCTGCAGGGGAAGAGCTGCCACCCGCTGATCGCAGCCCCCGCCATGTCGGACTTCGACAGCAACCCCTTTGCCGACCCCGACCTCAACAATCCCTTTAAGGTGAGGCTGGGGGCGGGGCGGTGTGCGGCTGGGAGCCTTACTCGGTGTCGCGGCGGGGAGGGAGCGGGCTGCGCCGAGCCGTGGCCATCCGGTGGAGGGAGGGGCCCTGGCCCTCTTCCCGCTACGTGCCGGGTGGCAGCTCGCGGGCCACGGCGCGGCGGGGTAGCCCTGGGTGGTTGGGGGGGCGTGGGGCTGGAGCGGGCTGCTCTCCTCACGGCGGCTATGGGAGGTTCGTGGGGTAAGCAGCGTTTCTGGGAGCCCTAGAAACAGGCATAGCCGTTCCACAAGTTCGTGTTTCCGTGTTTTCTTCTGTCGCTGAAATAGCGCAGGTCGCTTTTCAGGTGCATTATGTTGAAGGAGAAGAAAAAAAAAAAGTTTCTTGATTTTTATGGTAACTTTGTGTGTATATAATGCCACTACAGTCTTAAGCTTAGTAAATTTTACCCCTTTTTCCGTTCTAGTCTCCTCCCAGCCCCCCATCAAGCTTACTTGTTCTTTGTTATTTCCGAAGCATGCTGATGGCTAGGCGTGAGTTCTGCCCAGCATCTCAAAAGGCTGTGTTGTAATGTGTTCTAAAGCTTTCAGGTTTTGCACTGTTGGGTTATTGTACAGCTGAGACTTGTTTCTTCATCTGTTGTTACAGGTTCAGGAGCCGACCTCCTTGAATGCTTCCCCTCTAAATCTTTTCTTTTTGTCTTATTTGAATCCAGTTCAACTAATTTATTGAGCTGCTTACGTTCATAATCTTACTGAACTTCTCTTTTTTTTTTTCTTTCTGCATTTTATTTCATGCTGACACTTTAAAGCACCTACATAGTTTATAGCACTGAGTTTAGGATGTCAGCTGGAATAATTAATCCTTTTAAAAATAAAGCTGTCACATTTCAGGCATACTTATGTGCAAGTAGGTACTAGAAGCAAAGTGTTACTGATATTCATTGGAGGCTGTCTGAATCATTAGGTTAGTTTTCATGGACATAAAATTTAGTTGATGATATTCCATCGGCTAGACACTATTTTTTTTACTGGGTGTTGTACACAGTGCAGTGACCCTCCAGATGAAGAGCCTCCTTGGTGTTGAGGATTCTACCAACAATACTTTGGACTGGCACGGGTGGCAGTTAGCAGTGTTCTTTTTTAATACCTTTTGACACCAAGTACTAGAAATGTGTCATTGTTCTGGACTGTGTCTTCAGCAACAGAAATATGTGATGCTTTTCACTCTTTTTGTAACAGTTTTAGAAATAACATTTAGCAAAATCTATTGTGAATCTACAGTACAAAGAGTAGCTAGGGGTACTGGCAGCAATTTAGTTGCCCCTGCATCACTCATCAGTGCACATAAATTGTCCTGTGTAGTGTTTCTGACACCTAAGCTGGGAACTTAACCATACTTCCAGTTCAAAGATGTTGCTTAAAGGGCATTAATTTATTCTAATTTCTCTTCAGGGAAAGACTTCTATTGTAGCTGTGAGGCAGAACCCACACTATAATTCTCATGTGCAATGCATCACAATACTAGCCCTCTGTAACAACTTCTCTGTAACTTGAGGCTCACTGTTAAAACACAGTTCTGGTGCAGAAGTTGGTTTAGAAAAGCTGTATGCTTTTCCTTTTCAAGAGGATTTTTCACTTCCAGAAGTCTTGGCTAGCTTCCTTCATGTTCCGCTGCCCATAAAAAGTAATCTTGCATACCTCTTACTCATCCACGCATTTAAATTGAAGGGGTAGAAGGCCTTATATATGACAAACCTTGACTGCCATCTTATTGGCCTGACAAGGTTTGAAGTCAGTGAGTATTAATGTGTGTTCATTTAAGTTTTGTCTTGACTGTGTTTTAAAATACTTTACACATAGAACCAGTATTTCCGGATGGTCCTTGACAACCTAAGTCAATAACGTATTCAAAAATACTACTATTTTTGTCTTTGCTTGATAATTTTATGTATTATATGATCAGTTGTTTTCCTTTCTTTGGAAGACACTTCCAGAATGTAAAATCACAAAGTAGTATGTCAGAGAAAGGAGTGGGATGCATCATGTGTATGAGTTGTCTAAAAATAGATCATTTGCTTCAATTAGTTTGGTTTTACTAATTGTCTGTGATTTATTTATGTGTCTTCCTGTGACTATTCTTAAGCTTTTTAATAAAAAGATTTCAGTAGAGATTCTCATTTGCTGTTGAATCAAGTAAATTTGTTCTCTGGGAAGATAAGGGTAAAGTAGAAATGTGTAGTTTGCTCAGTATTTTGGGTAGCTAATTCTTTTGGAAACTGTGAAATTGTGTTTCTGTTTTCCTATCTACTGGAAGTAACTTAGTTTGTAAAATAGAATTCCTTGATTCAAGTATTAGCTTGCTTGGACTGATTATAAAAGGTTGATTTTGAGGGCTGAGCGGAGTAATGGTGATGGTAACTGCATTCAGCCAAGAGTCTTGAGTCCTTGTCAAGTCCATAGAGAGGAGGCAGACTGAGCACAAGTTAGAAAGTCAAGTTGGGGTCAGAATCTGGTCCAGTGAAAGTAACCAGAGTCAGCCAGCAGTGCCATGATGACAAGGCAGGTTATTAGTGATCGTGCAGGTCTGACCACCTAGGAGGGGTTTGTGCATCCTCAAGGCCCTGATGGTTTCTTCTTGAATAGCCTAAACCACATGAAATAAAGTTTGTGTGACAAAACAAAGACAGTTTTCTAATGTAGCTGTCTACTTGTTGTGTGCCTTTTTTTTCTTTTTTTTTTTTTTCTTTTTTTTCCCTTCAAACATCATAGGGTAAGGCAATAGTTGTAGACTTCTGTCTTGGGAGGTGATACAGATAGAAAGTTCTCAAACGGCAGTCTCGCAAAATCTAGTGTACATTTCATATACTGTGAAACAATTCAGCAATTAATCTGCAATAAAAATGTGTTGGTTTTGTGGGACTTGTTTGTTTGTTTTTATTTTTGTCTTTTATAAGTGAATGATACTACCACAAAGAGATTATTAAGTAATCTATGAATTTCACAGTGGCTTTGATGACAGACTGTAAAAGGAGTGAGGGCTGCGTGTAACAGTCATGCAAACATACAGAATGGTTACTTACAACTGTGGAATTGTGACTTTAAAAACTGAGTTCTGTGATTAATTCTTTTGAGTTGATTCATCTGATGTGTTTAGAGATTTCAGCAGGTGCAGGTATTTGATACTGCTGAAAACTGATATATATTTCTGTTCAAATGTGAACGGTAACCTTATGGTGAAAGCCAAACCACTACATAATAGGGATGAAGATTTAAACAGAATGGTCTATATCTTGTTCAGTTTCAGTGTAGAAGGAAACATTGATAGAAACCCTCAAATGTGTGTAATGCTGATTATGTGAGTGGTTTCTCTGGGTGGGATTAGGTTCGAAACTGTGTTTAGCTTTGAGCTGTTGCTTAAAAAAACACATATTTCCTATAGATCTTTTGTAGTTCTGTAATGACTGCCATTCCTGTGTGGATGTCTGAGATGCTCTAAGATAATCTAAAAATGGTGTTAAGCACCTGAGTTGCTCCCATTGAAGTCACAGGATTACATGAGTCACTAGAGCTAAGTATATGCTAGAGCTTAAATTTACTACAGAGACAATTCCAATTAAAAGTTGGATATTATACTTAATCTGACTCACATGAGCACAAATTTATTTTCTGTCTCTTTTGGCAGGAAATACAAGGTGGATGCTTGATGCTGAAGCTATTAGCAGATGACTGCTACCTTGTGTGGCAGCAGAGATAGAAACTTACAGGAAGAAACAGAAGTCTTAGTTATTTTGAAGGATCAGGACTCTCGTTACTTGAAGTGTTTCTGCAGTATTTGTGCTTTAGAATTCAAAAGTTAATTCTTTTTGTATGACTATAAAATATACCTAATTAAGTTGTGTGCTTTAAAATGGGTAAAGGACATAAGTAGGTAAATGATATAGTAGAGGATCTTAAGTTTTTCATTCTGAAGGTGGTGAGACAGTGGAAGAGGTTGCCCAGGGAGGTTGTGGATGCCCTATCCCTGGAAGTGGTCAAGACCAGGCTGGTTGGGGCTTTGAGCAACACAGTCTAGTGGGAGGACCCCCCTGCCTGTGTCAGGGGGATTGGAACTAGATGATCATTAAGGTCACTTCCAAGCCAAACCATTCTATGATTTTCTGACTTTATTATCTCGTGTCCCTTCATGACATCAAAATTATAAATTCCCCTAAATCTTGTGTAATTTAATGCTGAATGTCATGTTATTGGAAGTGTCCTTTAGCTGTTCTAGACAGTGGTTAGCTTTTAAGAGTAAACTTAATTAACGCTGTAACTGTGCTGTAATTTGTTAAAACTGTGAAGTGTTTTAGGAGATAGTATCAGTTACAGCTGTGTGTTTTTCTCCACATTTTCAGTTGAAGTGTTGCACATGTTGTGTTAATATTGTTGCACTATATATTGAGATTTAGCATTACAAAGAGGAACAAAACACACATTTCAGAGTCGAAGAAAAAGAAATATTTGAGAATAGCTATGAGGTAGAGATGATGTTTTATTAAGCACCCGGTACACCATTACAAGATGGGGCTTGTATAAGCTTTAAGACAAATTTGACCTTGTGAGCCTCTGAAGTTCCATTTGATTTCAGAGGTGGAGAATTTGCCTTGCTCAGTAGGTCAGAACCTTTCATAGCTCTGCTTCCACAAGATAATGTCTCATGTAATGGGCACTGCTTCAAAGCCAAGTATAAGAAATCTCAATTGGCTACTTTTGCACTGTTCAATTTAATAGTAATGTTAGAGTGTGAGAGTGCATTGCTAAGACTGAAAGTACTTGAATATTATTCTGTGAGGGGATTAGGAAATGGCTGATTAGTGAATGAGATGTTGTCCTGGTTTGAGTGAGAACAGAACTCGCATAATTCTGTTCAGTGATTTCACTTTTCATCTCAGTTCTTTTAACTAACTTCGCTGTCTGACGTTAGCAGCCTGTTTTCACAGACAGTGTTTGTTTCTAGCAGTGAGAACACCCCCATGTTTAGAGTTAATAGCAAGGATTGGTGTGCAGACCAAGGCCACTGCTGGATATTGTGTCCATGTTGGGTGGTGCAGAAAGTGAAAGGCAGCACCTGCAGGGAGGAATGGACATGGCAGGTGACCCTAGACTGACCAACAAGGTATTAGAGCCCATATATGTCATATTTAGTATAAAGCTGAGGGATCGGAAGGGTCTATGGCTCTTCTCCTCTCTTGGACAGCTTTGTCAGCTTTGCTTGGCTCAGGTCCTCTTTTGGTTCCTTCTTTGGGGCATCCAAGGAGGACTCTGTCAGCTCGTTCTGCCTTTGATTTCAGTTGGTGTGTTCCTGAATCCAATACCAGAACACAGCTCCTGTCTGCTGCAGGGCCCAGTCTGTGCCTCTCCTGGTGCCTGCTCCACAGCATCGGTGGTGACAGTGATGTAATTACCATCGGGGGGTTGGGTTCTCTACTGGTTTTGTATATGCTTGTATATATTTTTATTATTATTTCATTTTCATTAAAGCTGTTCTAGTTCCCTTTTCTAATGGCTAAGTCTCTCTCTTACTCCCTTTCTCTTCCCCTTTGGGGAGGGAGGGGGGTTAACAGAGAGCATCTGACCCTAAACCATGACAGATGTTAAACTTGAAATTATGAAAGAGCTGTTGTAGTGGTTACTCAGATTTTTATTGTAAGTACAGGAAGTGTTTATTTTGCCTCTAAGTCATTAATTCCTCCAGGTGTTACATGTATAACCTTTGAGGACAATTCTTTCTTGTAGCAAGTGCATTTTAATCATAGGTTAAAAAATATTATTGTAGATGCAATACATTAAGGCTTCCTTTATACTGTTATATGTAAACTGTTTATAGTGCCAATATACTATTAAGGTAGTAAAACATGATATCCCAATTTAGTTGCTGTTTGTGAAACTTCTGTACCTTTACTCGCTCTTGGGCCTGGGATGATGAAGAAAGAAATAAAGCATGAAGAACCAGTGATGTTTGACACTGCATCTAATCATCAGTAGCTTTGTGACACTTAACTTTTCTGTGTGCAGCTTGTTGTGGCGTGAACAGGGAAGAAGTCTTTGGTGAGTTTAGCTGATTGATTTGCACCAAATGTTTATTGGACGTGCAAATTGCGATTTCAGAGGCTTAATCTGGATGAATGTAGTGTGTTACGGGACTGAGAAACATACCCTTCATGTGCAGGCTAACTTCTTTTCCAAGTGTCAGATCCTTATTTGAAAGCTGAACCCCAACAGGTAAAACAGGAGGAAGAATACTTCAATATTCATTGCTTGCCCAATAATTCTCCGCCCTCTGTCAGCAATGTCTCCCCAAAATGCTCATGAGGACATACTGAAAGCAAATATACTGTATGGAGAGATTCAGCTGAAATAGCAAAAGCCTTGTTTACTCTCCAGAATTCATTTATAAAAGTGGGATGGATGATGATAATACAAAGAAACTTCATCTTCCAGGAGTTTTTGTGATTTGGAGCACTCTTTTTCAGCTTGAATTTCAACTACTTCAGTCATTGGAGATTATTCTTAGCCCTTGAACTTAATGTAGAACTAAGCTGAAAACCAAAGATTTCTACAGTTATCTTCAGTAGCTTATTCTTCCTTCAGTCGTTTTAAGGAGCTATGTAACTAAGGTGTTTTCCATGTTTTCTTGTTCTGATTTAATTCACTGAAAATAAGTTATCCTTTTTTTTTTTTTAATTTAATTTTGTGTTTATAATATATTGTTTCTCCTTACTCTCTTTTTTTCTGGGACTAGCCAGGTGTATTTCTGACAGTTTACACAGGTATTTGGTTCTGTCCTATGAATTCCATGTAAATTTAAGGAAGAAAAAATGGGAAAAAAAGTTCTGTCATTTCTGTGTACAGCATTTCAGTTTTATGCTTTTCCCAAACAACATGATTGACTTCTTTTCATGTACAGTGCTCCTGGTGTCCAAGTCTTGGAAACTATTAGTTGTTTTGCATAGTTACCATTGTCTATCTATGTCAAATAACTTATTACCCACTAGTAACTTGTATTACCTTACTAGTCATCTTTGTGCCCCTTTTCTTGTCCTTGTACAAGTATGTTACTCATTTTCCTCTGTTCCTCTTAGCCTATGTGATTTTTATTTGAAATTTTTGTTTACAGTTGTTCATGTGTTGTAAAAATATTATATTCTCTATTTAAATCATTGTTTGGAATGTTTGTAAACCCTGTTCTTGACCTCTGCAGTAAGATGTTGCTTTTACTTCCCTGCTAGTCATTGGGAGCAAACAAAAAAATAGTGAATTAAATTAAATATTCTGTGCAGAGCACTGATGTCACTTACTTAGTTTCACTAATAATTCACTAAAATAAGGCAACACAAGCACATATTATTACTATGATGTTTTTAGCCTGTTTGGTTTCGTTTGTTTTTGTGTTTAGTTTGTGGGGGTTTTTATGTGTTTGGGTTCTTTTTCTTCATATTTCATTTTGTGTTACATTATTTGTGCATAACATAAATTCTTTGACCTTTTTTGGTAGAAGAATGGATGTACCTCAAGAGAACTTCTTTTTAATGACCTGAAAGACAGTTTGGAGGGGCTGTTTCCTAGTTCACTACTTTCAGTTAAATGAAAATTGCAGCTAATAATGTAAAACTGGCTGATGGTGTTTTTAAGAATAGTATTTGGTTATGTGTGCCATCAAAGTGTCTATGGTGGAACAATGCTGGACCCTTTCCCAGTGAACAATAGTACAAAGAATCATTACAGATAGATCTACTTCTTCAGCCTTTAATTTGCTAATCTTTTTTGTATTAATGTAACCTGGTAGCTGATGACTGGTTTTGGTCTCCTAGACAACAGATGTCTCTGTTCCCTTTAACTTGTTTTTTAAAAAGCTGTGGAAAAACTTGTGTAGAATGGATTATCCTACTCCATTTTAAACATTCTCACTTGTAATTATTTGTTTTTGCATACCCTCTGTGATGACTGGGTATTCAGTTAATTTTATCTAGATCTGAGTGATGTAAGCATAATTTGTTAACCTGGCACAGGATATGTTATTAATAGTTTTGTAGGTGCTCATGCCAATTTGAGATATAAATGCATTGTGCTTTCTTTTGTTGTTTTGTTTCTTTGTGTTTGGTTTTCATTTTTTCCTGACTTTTCAATTCTTGATGTAAATATCAGTGTGTTTTTTTTGTATCTGACTCAAAGAGTGAGATCCTAATCTTTGTTTTTGAGCTTGATATTACAGGAGGGAGACTACAAGAAGCAGGTAAAATGAAAGGTTAGATGAAAAGCAGTTCTGCTAGTTTCTTAAACTCCAGTCTCCCAAAATAATTAAGATTCTGAAAATGTCATCTGAAATGATGGCATGTGACTTAAATGCACCAGTAGCTACAGTATCTGGGTATGAAAAAAGACCTTTTATTAACTTCTGGCCCATAGTTGGTATCACTAGTAGTCGAAAAGATCAGAAACTCACAGGGCTGAACTCTTGGGAGTTTGAGTGAGATAGTGCTGGAGAATTACAGGTGAATTTGAAGGAGGGAAGAAAGAGTTGGACAAGATGAGAATTAGAGGGGTCAGCATTCAAAGGAGCAGGAACTGGCTGTGTAACTGAGTAATATCAGATTATGGTGAAGGTGCAAGGGCAGGTACAATTTGGGCAGAAGTACTGTCTACCAGGACATTACTTCCTCAGTGTGAGATTGGACCAAGCATTTTATAGTTGCTGCATTCAGTCTCTGACATCAGATATTTAAAGTCTGTCCTAGAAATTCTCAATCTTCTGTATTTGCAGAGGGTAACCCAATTTTTATTCACTTAAGTCATGCAGCAAATTGAGGTCTCAGGATATTTGATAGTTCCAGCCATGCTGCTGCTTTGTGTTGGTGTCTGTATATTATTGCCAATTAGAACTTGTCTTTGTGGCCTTTTGTGTTTATCAATATTAAGAAAAAAAAATAACTAAAAAATAATGCACTTTATTATCTGGGTGAAATGTGGAAAAATAAGTTACACCTGGCTAGATTTACTTGTTCCTATAGAATAATAATTTTTTTTCACTCTTTTTAACCACTAGAATATACATGTCATGCAACACAGAAATTTTATAGCATTAATTTAAAGGCTACTTTCTCTTTGAGTATATGGTCCTGCACACCATTTCTTGTTTGTGTTCATTATTCAAATCCAATTAACTTCTAAATTCAATATTTCATTATTCTGCAGCAGTGAGTATAACTTCTTCACAGTTTCTTTCACTGTATTTAGACAAGTTGACGTTTTGGTGAGATCTCACTTTTAAAATGAGATGCAGTGAGTGTAACATAAGTGATTCAGGGTAATTTTTTGTATTCCTTGGCATGTCAGGTCTAATTTCTTCAGAAATACGGTGAGTAGTGTTTTGAAATATGAAGTGCAGCTCTGGTTGGTGTCAGTTGTTGGATGCACTGTTGGTGTTCAGAAAAATTTATGTCTAGCAGCCTACACCTGGGCACCCAGACTAGGAAGAGCGTGTTTCTTTCCATGCAGAGATAGTTCTAGCATTAGAGAAGTGTGGGAGATCACAGAATGGACTCAACACAGACCAATGTGATCAAAGTTGAAGACCTTTATTCAAGCACACACACAG
>JANIJG010004317.1:29101-44957 GCA_024611175.1 Megaceryle torquata | reverse complement strand
TAGCCATTGCTCAGAGGCTGGCGTGGCATCTGTCTGTGGGTGGGACTTGGTGAGTGCTTGTTTTTGCGTCACTTTTGGGGTTTTTGTTCCCCCCCCCCCCCCCTTTTCTTTTTTTTTTAAATCTTACTTTTCCTCCCATATTATTCAACTGTCTTTTTCTCAATACCCACAAGTTTTAATTGCTTTTGCCTTTCTGATTGATTCTCTCTTCCATTTTACTGGAGAGGGGAGTGAGTGACTAGGTTGGGGCTTAGCTGCTAGCTAGAGTGCAACCACCACAGTTAGTTAAAAGTTTTCATCTGTATACAACTTTCTACCATCCTGTACAGTGAAGTATGAAATTGTCTTATTTGTATTAACTTTGGTTTTAGTTCATCCTCTTTGTTCTTATAGTGACAAATATAATAAACTAATGTCCAATTAAAATGTCAGGCTTAATTATTCCCTTATTTTTTATGATCTTCTTATTCAGTGTTTTAAATATTTTGTAGTTGAATTTTGTTAACATTCTACACACACACACACTTTCTCTTGGGTTTTTTTTTTTTTGTTGTTCACTGTCTCACAATAAATTAGTCCAACATGGCAAACATACGGGGAAAACTGTGACCAGGGTATCTTTACTAAAATCACTAATTACAATGTAAGTCAAATGTGGGAGAGCTGATTTTTGACTTGAATGTAAGATCGTTGTGTATATATTTACAGAAAGGGTGATTCCCGTTCAGTCACCATTAAAATACTGCTTTGCAGCTAAATACACACTTCAGTGAAAAGAGCTAGCATTTTATGTGACCAGAAGAGTAGCCTTTATGTGTGCTTAGGCACATGAGTTTTATTAAAATACAAAACATAAATGGTTTTAATTCTTGAAGCAATTATTTTCTTACCTTTTTTAATAGTAAATTTTAATTCCGTCATTAAATTTGTGTCTATATTTAATAGAAAAAACCAAATTTTTGTCATATCCTGTATCCTTCAGGATTTTAGGGTGGATAGGTGTTCTACCCTGTTTTTGTTTAGTTTTTTTCTAGCTGTAAATAAGTTCACCACAGCCATTAAGAAAATAATGTTCCTGTACCGTAGATTGTTACTGCTGTCAGAACTAAACTAATGCTGTAATGGACACTGATTCTGTGAATCTAGATGTTATTTTTCAGCATTTTAATAGTTTGTATATTTACTTACATGTAGGTTGAATGACTTACTATATTTTTCTAAAAAAAATAGACTAATATTTCACGTTGAGATTTTAAGTGTAACTGTCTTTAAAGGAAATACAAATGTAATATTTATATATGTAAAAATACTTACCTTCATAGTCTTTATCAATTCCAGTTTGTTTTCTAACATTGAGCTAGACTGTTGAAATGAAAATGTTTGTATATGTAACATTTATAAATAGGTAAATAATATATTTATAGCTGGTTTGTATATTTGTACACTTTGTGCATTTATGTAAACAAAAATGTAACTACCCCTATTGAATAAGTGGCTTTATTAATTTTCAAGAATGCCTTCCTTTTATCTCTTCATATGTTCTCAAGGTGCAGAAACCTTAAATTAAGGCACAGAAACAATGTAGTTGAAGCAGACATCACACTGAATAAGTATAATTTTTCTTCATATGATGTTAGTTTGGTCTGTGGTAGAGGGCTCTTCTGCAGAACCAGGCTTGCTTGTTTGTAGCACAAGGAAACGTTTCATTCCTGAAATCACTTTCTCAAGCTAAACATCAAGCAGTCTCTTTTACTGTGTAGTTGATTATAGGAAAAAATAGACTTTTTTCTTCATTTTACTGCTTCAGGTAGAAGCTGAACCAGAAGTACTTTTGGCATTATTGGACACTGCTTCCTCATCTCTTCTGTTTTCTGAAATGCTTTTCCTATTCCTGAAGGTGTTGGAGGTACTTCTGGGTAGGGAAAAAAAAACGAGTTACAAAAAAAAAAAAAAATATCTTCCGTTGTGCTCTTTGTTGTGGAGGTGTGGAGTCCGGTGGTCAATGTGGCAGGATGCAGTTTTCTTCCCTTCTTTATTGAGAGCTTTCTTTTTCTATTAAAGCAGAGTTTTTTATGACATAATGATGTTAAGTGTTGACTTGTTGCTTACATGTATGTGCATACATTTACAGAACTGTGTTTTCTTCTAGGATCCTTCTGTTACACAAGTGACAAGAAATATTCCTCCAGGGCTAGATGAGTACAATCCTTTCTCTGATTCAAGAACAGTAAGCATTTCTATTTCTTAATCATACTGTTAATTTTTTTAGGTAAGACTTGTGAGGTACTGTTTTCAGAGTATTGGGACTGATGTTGTAAAACATGATAGGCTAGCTAGAGGCAGTGAAAGATCTGTAAGGCTAGATAGTCCCATGAAGTATTTGAAGGATTCAGTGGGTAGGTTGATGTAACTGAACTTTGACCTCTTGAGAAAGTGGCTCTCTGAAAGCAGGCCAAAACAGAACTGAGTTTTCCCCCTGTTCTCTGAGACTTCTGATAGTATGTCCTTATGATTTTCTGTATTTTCCTTGATATAAAATATTTGAGTGAAGCACCCTCCTCCTGTGTCTTGCTTTTGATTTCCATTTCAGTTAATGAAAGTGCTGTTCCGAATAAGAAAAACATTGCATTTCAGAAACAGTCCACAGAATATAATTAGTAGTGCTGTACCAAAAGGAGTAATTTATCTCCAATAATCAGTTTTTTTTTGCTTTTAATTTATGTAGTTTTAATGTACTTTGTGTTTATTTTCATCTGGGGGGAGTGGTGGGGGGATGGGATACAAGGAATGGCGTAGTAAGTTCGTAATGTAACAGCATTTTTAGTGGTTACTTTTTATAGTGAAGACCTTGTGCAGGATTAGCAAAACATGGATGATTGCTGTCAGTATAATTTATAAACATGCATATTACTGTATTTTTTGAATGTAGGCTTATTTCCTATGGCAGATCTGATAGTGCTGGTAGGGAATGTTGGTATTTAAGACTTTGCAGTGAAACAGTAAGGTTTCAAATAGTGTTAAAATGTATGCTTTGGATCTGCTATTTAAGGTAGAATGTTTACAACCAGCAAAATATTAACAAACTGCAGTTTTTTTCATCCTAGCTCACACTATCACAAACTGTTTCATTTATCTTTCTGAACCTTGAAGAGTTTCAAAATTGCTTTGTACTGACCATAAATTACTTTTTTAAAAAGAAAAATCTAGAGCTACACTGACTTTTTTTTATTAGTTATGTACTTAATTTAAGAAGCATCTCTGTGGGGAAAAAAAAAAACTGAAAGGTGTGGCTAACGTTAGCCAGCTTTGAACAGTCAGCCGTGTGTGTATAAAAAATTCTAATCGTTCCTCACAGATGTCACTCATATAGAAAAATATGGTGGATGGAGGAGATTAAGTCAATGTTCAGACCTACTTAATATGTGCTATATTAATGCACTATGATTCAATTAATAATCTATGGCATGTTATCAAATTCATAAAATCTGCCAATTGAATGAGCAGCTCTCTGTAGAGGAAAAGAATTTTCACAGGTTCTCCTGCAGAAAGCAAGACTGCAAGAATAATGCATATATTTAGCTCAAGAGTGCAGTAATAATCAACCTTTAGGTGATCCTCTCTCAGTATATTGTGGATGCTGAATGTGTAATTATTTATTCTGTACTTCAATGTATTTGCAGGAATGTGCTCACCTCTCTTTTCCTACCAGCTTTGTACAGAAGGGCATACTATATATGTACAAATAAATGTATTTTACAGGAGTAAAGGAAGAGACAATGGAAGTGGATACCCTGTAGAGATTGGATGAACAGAGGAAGAAGCAGGGTCTGTGAATGTTTAGATTTGGAAGATTACAGTGTCCATCGGGGTAGGGGTAGAAATCACTCTGCGTTTTGTGTGCCGCTTAGGACAAAACCATCTAAATAGTTTCTGGGGCTTTGATTTGCTGCTGTTCCTTGTTTTACCTTTGTTGGAAAGCTGAGTCATTTTAAATGGTTTTATGCGGGTTATCCCACTTCTAACATTTGAAAACCATAATGGTGCTATTAAGCAGAGAAGATACAAGCTGATGATAGCAAAACATGCCCTGGAGATTTCTGCATGCTTTAGTTTGTGAATACCTGGTTTATAAAATTTTAAGATTTTCATGGAAGCTTTCACTATGAATACCAATGCATAGTTATAGTTTTTAAGGAAGCTGAGAATGGTATGCTTCAATTAGAAATCAAAATTTAGAGTGGTAGTGCTAAGATGGTATCTTGGACTCTATAGAATTACACAGCATTAACCTTCTTTCCTACTTCCCTCCAAATTGTGGTTAATAAAGCATGCTGGACAGCAAAAATATTTCTCCATTGCAAATCTGGACAGGGATGTTTCTTCTGTAAGGAAGTGACTTTAAACTCTGAATGCTGACTTCAATGATCTTAGCTCACTTGTGTGTCAGTTGTGTCCTCCCTTTGCCAAAGGAGATACTTCCTGTCAGTTCGTTCTTTGCTATCAGGATAGGACAGAAATAAAAATAAACTCTACTTTTTCTCAGTATTCCTTATTCTAATTTTTTGTTTGGTTGTTTTTTTAATTTGCGTGTGTGTTTAATTTGTGGCTTCTTGTTTTGCTTTTGTGTGTGTTCATTTTGTTGTTTTGTTTCATTTTTATGTAATTTTTTGATTGTTTGGGTTTTTTGTTAAAGTATTTCAGTGCATTTTTTTTTTCTCAGTCAACTTATATCCTGTATATCTGCAGAGGGAAATCTGATAGGAAGACACAGTGGGGAAAGTGAATGCATGTGGGATATTTTAGTTCTCAAATGTCACCACCTTCGTATCTAACATGAGGAATCAGGAGTCTTTTTCTTCTTTTTCCTTATCAAAAGTCAAAGCCTGTCTTATCTTTGACTGTTAAACCGAATAGATTTTTTTAGTCAGTTGTATAAATGCCAGATTAACTATTGTTGTCTGCTTCTTCAATGGTTTTGTCTTCAGCTCTAACAGTCACCATGGAGATGACTGTTTCCAAAATCAACAAGGAACAGATGAGGTTAGACAATATTTCTGCTTCAACATTTAATGAAACTACTGTTGAAGAAGGACTTTAATCTCTTCCTGCTTTGAAAAGTTTTGTTAAGGCATGTTGAGCTCCTCTGAGCCACTCTGTGTATGTGTGTATAATGTGTGGACACTGTAATCATTAGTAGAGTTGGCAGGTTTTTTAAGAGATACATCTCAGGGGATTTTTTTTCAGTGAATTCCTGTGCAGTTCTCTTCCTGTCATGCATCCAAACACACTGAAGTGTTTATACAAAACCAGATAGTTCATCCACACCTGGCTTCTTTTGGAAGTCTTCCCCCCTATCCTGGGTAAAAAAACCTACTTCACTCACACGGGGAAATGTATTTGAGAGAACTTCTTTTGAGCATTTATCTCCAGCTAACCCCTTTGCTTCAAGAGAGGTCATAATAATTTGCTTCTTCC
The DNA here is from genome assembly GCA_024611175.1 of Megaceryle torquata. NCBI lineage: Eukaryota > Metazoa > Chordata > Aves > Coraciiformes > Cerylidae > Megaceryle > Megaceryle torquata. Next base: position 39,482 of record JANIJG010004317.1, on the reverse strand, counting down.
CTCAGTGCAGATGCAAGAGCCAGGCGTGAAATAGAAAGATCTATCTTATCTATCTACCATTTGGGGGTAGGAAAAAAACAGAGTATTGTAGGAGTGGGGATGGTTCAGTTTCAAGATATAAGTACCTTATCGTGTCTATAAAAACAATTGACTTGTCTCCTCTGTCCAAATGTGGGTAGTATATCATGATATGAAATGATACGATACATTATAATCCAGTGATGGCTGGAATCTAGTGCAGTCCTCATAGTATAAGTCTGAGTAATTAGTGTAAGTTTTATGTGCTTATAAAGACAGAATTACTGGCGATCTTGTCTTTCTGTGAATGTCTCAAAAATCCTATGCAGCTCTAAGTCAGTTAGTTGGCTGTCTCTCTTCCATACCTAAATCCGTAAGCAACCAATAGCACTTGGACAGGCAACCAACAGCACATGGACAGACGGGTATGACAAAGTGCCATGTCATAGGCTGCCAGATAGCTCTGGAGATCATCTTTTTCAATCCCTCCTATTCAGAGTTGTTCACTAATTTGCGTTGTTCAGCATTGTGTCCTAGGGAGTTTTTAATGTATGCAAGGATGGGGATTCTGTGACTTCACTGGGCAACCTGTCCCAGTGTCAGGCAGTTCTTAGAGTGATTTTCATTCCTCCCCTTCTTGAACTAGTTTGCAGTGTTTCAACAAGTAATGTGCTATGTAATAAAAGCAGCAGCATCTTTTCCAAACAACACCCTGCATATGCTGATCCGTGAGTCAAGATATAGCTATTTCATTTCTTACACTTAGTAAATTATGTATTAATTACAGCAGAACTCTCTGTTTTCATTCTGATATGTAATCTGGACTTTGGACTACTAAGTTTGAAATTAGAAAATTAATTTTTATGGGATGACTGTGACATTCTGCTTAAGTAAGAAATACAGGTCAAGTCTTGTTTTCAAATTGTCATTATGCCTTATGTGAGGCCAAGCCTTCCAGGTTCCCAAAGGATGGATTGGACTGTTAAATTTGAGAGGAAAAGGGAGAGGCTTGACTTCTATTGCCCTGCAACTACCTGAAAAATCTATGTCTACTTCTGAGACAAAAGAAGGCCCAGTATTTTTTTGGATATACTTGTTTGAATTGCCTAAGATGTTCTTCAGAGTTGAAGGAGTTACCTAGCACGTGCCAGGTTCACCGGTTTCCTTCAAAGATGACTCAGCAGTTTTTATTCCTAGAAATCCTATGTCAATAAAAATCAAAATAACACAATGTGCACTAAGAGGTGAGAATACCTGTTCTGCTTACTTAATAGTAATGGATCTCAGTGTCTTTATGAAATGTCCATCAATTCTGAAAACTAGTTCCTGCAGTTACCTAGTTTGACATCTGCAAGATTTTGAGAAGTATTGATCAAATGTCTCTCACCAGTTTGTATTTTTTGTGCTGATAAAACATTTGAGGTGACCTTAGAAAGTGGCTGTTAGCTTTTGGTTCCAAATAGCAAATCACCTGCTCCTATAACTAGCACTAATCTGACCACTTGGAAATAATATTTTCTCAGTAAGATTTACTTATACCATTACTTCTATTTACAGTTTTTGTCTGTTGTAAAGGCATATGTTTTAAAAGCCTAAATCTGAGATACTGCTTTTCAGAATGCCTGCAATTTTAAACTTCATACGTTGTACAATAACATTTAGACCATTTCAGACAATTTTTCAATACAACAGCTTGCAAATACATCTCCATTTCAGAATGTAAGAAGCCTACCATATGCTAGCTAACATTGCGATAAATATTTTTACAGAAATTGCTTCGCAGCTTTTTTTATGAAGTTAGCTTGGTTCTTGATTGAGCTAACTTCAAACATGGCAATTAGAGCAAACGTGTGTTTTCTCTGTTTGGAAAGTGATGCGAGACATTACTTTTAGATTTGGGCTTTGTATATCCTTTTTAGTAACTGTACAAAGACTGTCTGTCTTACTGTTTAGTTTACCAAGGCCATAAATTATTATTTCTTTGACTTTCATTGAGTGTGGTTTTAACTGCATGTATGAAGCAATTTGTTTTGAGTACCTTGTTTGTGTTAAGGGTTAGTATCCATAACCTCTTTTCTCCCTGATTAGTTTTCTGTGGGTTTTTGGTTGGTTGGTTTTGTTTTATTGGTTTTTTTTTGTTTGTTTGCTTGGGGTTTTTTTGCCTTGTATGCATTTTTTATTGAACTTCTGTTTTTCCAGTGATTGCTGATTACTGGGAAACATATTTATAGGACAAAAGATAAGTGATATCGGACAAAATGTTATCATAACTTTTTTCTTCCTTTTTTTTTCCTGTACCCTTTCTGTACTACCTAAGTAAGTTCAGTAACAGATAATCTTGTACGTCAGCTGAACTTCTAAGTCCATGTAGTTCTCTAACCTGCTGCACAATGCTAGAGCTGGAAGATGTAGCTTCTCTGATTTAACTTCAGTACTCCTGCTTCTAGGAAAGTCCCAAGATGTACAGCTATGTTTTGTGGGTTTATTTGGGTTTTTTTGGTAGGTGAATGGTCATAGAATCCTATTCATTGGAAGAGACCTTTAAGGTCATTAAGTCCAACTTTTAGTCATCATTAAACCATGTTCCTAAGCACCACATCTACAGGTCTTCTAAAAGTCTCCAGGGATGGTGACCCCACCACCTCCCTGGGCAGCCTGTTCCAATGCTTGACAACCTTTTTGGTGAAGAAAAGTTTCTTAATGTCCAACCTAAATCTCCTTTGGTGCAACTTGAGAACATTTCCTCTTGTCTTATCACTTGTTACCTGGGAGAAGAGACCAACCCTTGCCTCTCTACAACCTCCTTTCAGGTAGTTATAGAGAGCAAGAAAGTCTCCTCTCAGCCTCCCTTTCTCCAGGCTAAACAACTGGAGTTCCTTCAGCAGCTCCTCAGAAGACTTGTTCTCTATACTGTTCACCCGAGGGGACCTACTCCAGCACCTCAGTGTCATTCTTGTAATGAGGGAACCAAAACTGAACACAGTACTTTTGATGTGGCCGCACCAGTGCCAAGTACCAGGGCGTAATCGCTTTTCTAGTCCTGCTTGCCACGATTTGTGATACAAGCCAGGTCTCTGTTGGCCACCTGGACCTTGGTGGCCTGGACACACTGCTGGCTCATTCAGCCCCCTATCAACCAATGCCCCCCAGGTCCTTTTCCACCAGACAGATTTTCATCCACTTATCCCCAGACCTGTATCATTGCCTGGCGTTGTTGTCACGCAGCTGAAGGACCCAGCTCTTGGCCTTGTTCAACCTCATACCATTGTCCTCAGCCCACTGATCCAGTCTTGTCCAGATCCCTACCCTCAAGCAGATCTACTGTTGTCAGCAAATTTACCGTGTGTGCCTTTGATCCCCTCATGCAGATCATTGATAAATATATTTAAGCAGAATGGGCTCTAATACTCAGCCCTGGAGAACACCACTTGGGGCTGGCCACCAACTGGATTTAACTCCATTTACCATCACACTCTGGGCCTGGCCATCTGACCAGTTTTTTACCCAACAAAGAGTATGTCCATCCAAGGCATGATCAGATAGTTTTTCCACAAGGATGCTGTGGGAAATGGTATCAAAGGCTTTACTGAAGTCCAGATAAGCAACAACCACAGCCTTTCTCTTGTCCACTAAGTGAGTCATCTTGTCACAGAAGGAGATCAGGTTAGTCAAGAAGTACCTACCTTTCATAAGCCTGTGATGACTGCGCATGATGACCTGGTTGTGCTTTTATGTCCCACATGATGACACTCGAGATGATCTTCTCCGTAACTTTCCCCAGCACCAAGGTCAGACTGACAGGCCTGTAGTTCCATGGATCCTCCTTCTGGCACTTCTTGTAGATGGGTGCCATGTTAGCTAACCTCCAGTTAACTGGGACCTTCCTGGATAGTGAGGACTGATAATAAATGATGGGAAGTGGTTTGGTGAGCATTTCTGACAGCTCACTTAGTACTCTTGGTTGGATCACACCCTGCTCCATAGACTTGTATACATCTAAGTGTAGCAATCGGGTCACACACAGCTTCCCCTTGGATTATGGGGGCTTTATTCTTCCTCCTGTCCCTGTCTTCCAGCTCAGGGGACTGGGTACCTGGAGAGCAACTGGCCTTACTATTGAAGACTAAGGTGAAAAAGCATTATGTGCATTATGTACATTATGTACCTCAATTTTTTCCTCATCCTTTGTCACTATGTTTCCCCCTGCATCCAGTAAAGAATGGAGATTGTCCTTTGTCCTCCTCTTGTTGCTAGTGTATTTATAAAACCAGTTTCTATTGTCTTTTATAGCAGTGGCCAAATTAAGTTCTAGCTGGACTTTGACCCTTATTTCCTCTGTGCATAACCTCACAACTTCCTTATAGTCTTTTAGAGTTGCCTACCCCTTCTTTCAAAAGTCGTAAGCTTTTTTTTCTTTTAATCCTGAGCTCCAGCATAAGATGCCTATTCAGCCAGAACAGTGTTCTCCCCCACCAGTTTATATTTTTGCACATGGAGACAGCTTGATCCTGAGCCTTAAACTTTTTTTTTTTTTTCTTGAAGTATGTCCAGCCTTCCTGGACTCCTTTGCCTTTCAGGCCAGCCTCACAAGGGGCTTTACGACCAGGTTTCTAAATAGGTCAAAGTTTGCCCTCTGAAAACCTAAGGTGGCAGTTCTGCTGACTCTTCTTCTTACTTCTCCAAGAATCAAGGGCTCAGTCATGTTGTGATTGCTATGCCCAAGACAGCCTCTGATCATAGTATCATGCACAAGTCCTCTGTTTACAAACACCTGGTGTAGTGAGGCACCTTTCCTAGTTGGCCCAGTCACCAGCTGTGTGAGAAAGTTACCTTCTACATGCCAGGAACTTGGGACTGTTTCCTCTCTGCTCTATGTTATTTCCAGCAGACAACTGGTAAATTGAACAACAAGAACAAGGGCTGCTGATCGTGTGACTTCTCTGCTTGTAGAATATTTCATCTACCTCTTGATCCTGGTTGGGTTGTTTATAACAAACTGCTACCATCCTTGTTGGCCTTCACCCTGATTCTTACCCATAAATAGTCAATGCTTTTGTTACCATCATTAACCTCTAGATAGTCTAGACTCTCCCTAATGTAGAGGGCTACCCCACCACCTCTCCTTCCTTACCTATTCCTTCTGAAGAGTTTATAGCCATCCACTGCAGCACTCCAGTTGTGTATTTGTGTGAGTTATCCCATCATGTTTCCCTGTTGGCGGTTATATAAGAGATTTCTTGCTGCATAATGGCTTCCAGCTCCTGTTTGTTGCCCATGCTGCATGCATTAGTGTAGGTGCACTTCAGGTGGGTTACTGATCCTTCCACCTTTTGGGGGGAGGGGTGAGGAGGGCAAGTCCTAACTCCTACATGACCACACTCAGGTGTTTCTGTGGCTTCCTGTGCATTAACCTGTGCCTCTTTGCTGCTGCATGGATCTCTGTCTTCTACTGAAACAACAGACTGAATGACCTCATTAGCAGACCATCCCTCAAAACATTGGTGTGCTATCCCCAGGTTTACCTGTGTCAAGGCTGGTTTTGTCCCCTTTCCCCTTCAAATCTAGTTTAAAACTCTTTCAGTGAGTCCTGCTGACTTTTCCCCCCTTTGCAGCAGTTGTTACCCCGTCTCCTGGTGTTAAATAAACTGACCCGTGATCAAAAGAACCCCAAGTTCTGCTGGCAACAACAGGGTTGGAACCAGGTCTTGATTTGTTGTCTCTTCGTCTTACTTACCTCATATTTCACTGTAGCCAGAGGGATTAGTGAGAAGATTACTTGGGCTCCTGATCTCTTAACCAGTCACCCCAGGGCCCTAAAGTCTCCCTTGTTTGCCCTTGGACTTCTGTTTGCCGTTTCTCCGCTGCCCAGCTGAAGAATCAGTAATGGACAGTAATCTGATGCCAGTACCAGAGTAGAGAGTTTTTGCTTTGCATCTTTAACCCAGGCCCCAGGGAAGCAGCAGACTGAAGTGTGTCTACTCTGCATATTGGCCTTTCTGTTCCCTTCAGAAGGGAATCTCCTGTGACAATGATCTGTCTTTTTTCTTAATGCATATTTTCGTAATACATATATCAGCCTAGAAGAAATGCCAGAGTGATATCAGGCAAAAATTAACAGTAGGTGTTGAAACAGACACATGATTTTTTCTTACTTTTCCTCACTACCTCCAGATCTCTTACAAGCTCTTCCCTGCTTTTTCTAACATCATACACTAATTCCATCAAGTGATACTAAATAAATCCTAAGTGGTGTTAAACACACAGTTTCATTCAGAAGTGGGTTAATCATACTCACTCTAGTTAAAAAATAGCTGCTTTAGATGCACCATAAGGAAAGACTAACCATGCTTGTTTCTTGCTGCTTTGTCAAGTGTGCTGCTGGGTAAGCCAGCCTTTAGAAAAGTGGAAGCTATTTTCAGAGAAAACTTAACGAGCTTAAACTCTGACAAGCTAAGTCTGAAACTGTAAGGCAAGCTTAAAGGTTGGAGGAAAAAGTTATAGAACAACTTGGGAAGTTTTCTTTCTTGGAAGTAGGAAGCTTCTGCCCTCTTTAAGGTTGTAAGAGTACTATTAGAAGATAATGATGTAGGAAAAATTTAAATTAATTGTTTCTTTACAGGGGAAGTGTCTTAGACTTGAATTCTCAATAGAGTAGGCTTTAGAGAAGTGATAACTTGCCAGAAATAGGTAGTCGTCTGAGTGTTAACAGAGATGAATTGCAATGTATCTCAACTGGCTTCAGACCAGAGGAAGGAAAAGTGACAGCTGTCACACTCACTGTAGAAAAAACTGTTAAAAGGATTCAAGAATTTAAGAGGCCAGAAGGTTCAAGTTCTTTACTGGGCAAGTAGGGTTGGAAGGGGTGGGGGTGTTGGGTTGCAGAAAAGTCTACTAATCATAAATGTGTTTTTGTTGTTTGGTGGGTGTTTTTGTTTGCTTAGGGTTTATTTTGTTGGTGTTTAGCAGACCTCTACACATGACAGAGGCTTTAACCTTCAGACGTGGAAGTTGTTTTGACTGCTGCATCATTCCTCTTGTTAAGTAATGGACTGTAGCACACAAATCTAACAACATGAGACTGAGTGCAGGTGTTTTCTTGCACTGCAGTGGTTGAAATAATAAGCCTGGAGCATCCTCCTTTATTTTACTACTGTGATACAGCTGTATGGTTTTTGAGGGACTGAGGCCTGAAGGGAGGTAATCCCAGTCATATTATGTCATGGTAGCCTTTCAGCTGTAAACCTCTGTGATGGTACAGGTAATCAAGTGGGTCATACTTGTTATTGATACTGTAAGGATATGTAGAATGTGAGAGCATCTGTTTCATTAATGTTAGAGACTTTTTCCAGTTTAGAGGGTGTGATAAGTAAAAGGGAAAGCAGTAAACAAGGCAGAAATACAAACCTTGTAGGCAAGTGATAACAGACAAAATGGAAGACAAAAACTCTTCAGCCACTTACTTATGGGCTTTGAAGGGGGTCAACCTGGACTTTTTAACTTACAATAAAGAAGCAGCAAGATAAGCATTAATATTATGGATAGTTGAGGGGGATCCTGTGGGACTATGCAAAATTTATTAAGGAATATTTAGGGGAACAGTAAAGACATGGAATAATTGGGGACTGGGGAGGAGTGAGGAGACTAGAAAAGAAAATTAACTAAAAGGGGCTAGTTGTGTGTAAGTTGCTACCAGTCAGGAAGGTTGTCTGACAGCTACTAGCTGAACCTGGAGACAGGAAAGCCATAGCTGACTCCTTCAGACTGAAATGGAGAGCCCTCAGAGGGTCTCAGGGTGTGCTGGTCTGGGCTCCAGCAGTAGTAAAGGAGGAGTCCCCAGGTCTCAGAGTCTACTGGAAGTGGTAACTTTTGTAACATCCCTTAACAGATTTTGTCCCATAGCCCTTTGAGTTAGGATTCCAGGGTGCACAGCCCCTGCTACAAATCACTCTGTAGTCTCATTTCTTCCAGGGACCACAGGCTCTTACCCAGGCACTGGGTCTTTTACATAATTGTCATTACATGCACAGTAGACAGCAAGTCTAACAATGTATAGGTAAGCAACTAGCATATAATAGAACCTAAACAATGTAGAAATCAGGATTGGAAGAATACTGCATTTAATTATTAGCTTGTATTAATGTCATATATCATACATTCTGTGCCTAACACCTTTGATTGTGTAGCTTTACTGAGCTTTCTGATTGGTTGCTTTATTCATAAGCATATATACGTGTTCCAGTCATTAGCACCACTGGAGTTTGGACTAGGCATCTTTCAAGGATAAATATTTGGAATTAATTGTTAAATGTTTTCTAGTCACCTTTTTTACACTAGTACATGTAATATTACTATTACTGTTACTTTTTATAGTGTTACAGGAGGGTTACGGGAGTCCTTGCTGGAGGTAGTGAACGGTATTGGTTATTAGTCTAGCAGGCAGTTCCTTATCAGTTATGCTTTCAAACCTATTGTTACTTTAGCCACAGAGCTACAATAATCAGGTTGGGGGTTTTTTGTTGTTTGGTTTGGTTTTTTTGGCTTTTGTAGCATTGCTCTGGGCTACAATGCATAATGCATAAGAGTTTTTGTTCAGTAGTTTTTTGTTACTCTGGTGCAGGTATTGTATCTGTGTTTGAAGCAGGACATGATAAAACAGTGTGTTTGTCTGATTTTTGCAGTAGTTCTTATTGAGGCCTTTTTCCTTATCACTTAATGCTCCAACATAAGGAAAGCACTATTAACCATCTTTAACCAGCTTTGCAGAATCATAGAAACATTTCAGTTGAAAAAGCCATTAAAATCAAGTCCATCTATTACTCTAACACTGTTAATCCCACCACTAAACCATGTACTTCAGCACCTCATCTGCATGTCCTCCAGCAGAGGTGACTCCACCACCTCCCCTGGGCAGCCTGTTCCAATGCTTGACAACCCTTTCAGTGAAGAAGTTTTTCCTAATGTCCAACCTAAACATCCCCTGGTGCAACTTGAGAACATTTCCTCTTGTCTTATCACTTGTTACCTGGGAGAAGTACCTAACACCTGCTTCACTATAGCCTAATTTCAAGTAGTTATAGAGAGCAAGAAAGTCTCCTCTCAGCCTCCTTTTCTCCAGGCTAAACAACTTGAGTTCCTTCAGCTGCTCCTCATAAGACTTGTTCTCTAGACCTTTCACCAGCTTTGTTGCCCTTCTTTGGATGCTCCAGCACCTCAATGATGTTCTTGTAGCGAGAGGTCCAAAACTGAACACAGTACTTGAGGTGTAGCCTCACCGCTGCAGAGTAAAAGGCCACAATAACTTCCCATCTCCTGCTGGCCACATGATTTCTGATAGAAGCCAGGTTGCTGTTGGCTGCCTTGGCCACCTGGGCACACTGCTGTGTCATATTTAGCTGTCTGTTGACCAGCAGCCTCAGGTCCTTTTCCAACAGGCAGCTTTCCAGAGACTCGTCCCCAAGCCTGTAGTGTTACATGGGGTTCTTGTGATCCAAATGCAGGACCTGGCACTTGGCCTTCAGTTGTCTTCATCCTACAGTGCTGAGTAATCTTTTTTAGGATGAAAAGCTGAAATGACTAAGCAAGTCTGCAAAATAAGACCTCTCTGATATCTCAGTATTGTGTTAGGAGCTGATACATAAGGTGAAAAGATAATTTTGAAATGCTGGAATCTGCTGATGTTGCTGAGATGTGCTGCAATATCACCCAGAATTTACTCAGGCAGGGTATTTTCTCCTCAGTGTATTGCATTTGTGCATTTCAAAAGATGGTTAGAAAAGGTGAAGATAATCTGTGCCAATTCATAATTTGCCAAGTTAGTGGTATTTAGTCGATGCCTACTTTAAGGTGCTTTTGTATTGAAAACATTATACTTCTTATCATACACCATATTTTTGTTCTGGATTTCAGACTTAGTAAGAACAAGTGATTTTCTGTCTTACAACATCAGAGAATACTGAAGTCTTTTATGTCGCACACTTTACACGAAGAAGGAATTGTAGTTTGCCCCAGAGCATATTTAAAACTAAAATAACATCATAGTGGTGATATACTGATCTGTCTTTGTAAAAGTTAGTTGATAACTTCAGTCAGTTTCGTTTTCCTTTGTTTGATAGCCCATGGCTAATGTTGTGATCGAGAGATGTGGAGAAAGTCAGAGAATATGACAAATGGGAATAAAAAGGAGAAGATTCAGAAGAAAAAAAAACCAACAAACAAAACCTGAACAGCTACTGAGCAGCTAATAGCTTCTTGTGACCTCTATTCTTATAGGTGATGACCAGGTCAATGAATTGCCAGTGATACTTGAAGCTAGATATAACAGTACATACTGGTGGAATAGTTAAGCAATAGATTATGGACCTTG
>JANIJG010004316.1:30475-48871 GCA_024611175.1 Megaceryle torquata | reverse complement strand
GGAGGGCAGGGGGGGGGGGGGAAGGCAGAAGACAAGTGAATTATCTGTCCATCTAAGAAAAAATCAGGAAGATGCAACCATGCAACTAAATAGTGGAAGTCTGATTCTAGAGGAGGACTTAAAAAATCTGAAGTTCTCAGCATAGTTTGTGCCCAACTAATGGGCCTGGCCCATAAATTAGACACTCTGTATTCCTCCATAATTTTAGTCCATCTGGAAGCAGAGCCCTTGCAATGGCTACAGCATTCAAAATCTTTGTAGATGGTGGATTCCGTGGTTCTTTAGGAGTATCTGTGATTACAGTCCTTTACAAGTTGATTGCTGCATGGATGCATAGTGTACCAACCTTCCCTAGGACCTTATAGGTTAGCAACAAATATAACAAATATCTCGTCATAGAAAATCAAGTGGTAGCTGAACCTATATTCTATTGTCCTTCAGTATATCCTTGGATATGCTGTAAGCGGGTGGCATTTGTTGAAAAAAAGATTAAGCAGCTGCTCGACTGGTAAACATACTGTAGATCCATTGCTGCTGCAAGGTACTGCTTCATTGGAGGATCTGCTCCAGGATTTATAATCAGTCCTGCAGACACTCCTGAATAAGGGGGCAGGATTCACGGGCTGAAACATAGTTTCTAGTCTGCTTCTGGAGATCTTTGGTGATTAGGAAAGACACCCCAGGTAGCTCATGGTACTCAACACCTATGACATGCCAAGACTTTAATGTCCCTAACTTGGAGTCATTTTTCCACTGAGCATCTAGATGCTTTCTGACCATCTTTTCAGAGGACTACATTGAATTTTAAGTAATTTTTTTTAATGCTTATTTGGAAATAATTATCTCCAAAACAATACAAACAAATAAGGAAAGAAACAAGAATACCACTAGGGTGTCTGTAATTGAGACCTTAGGCATAATTGTTTATCTAGGGAAGATAAAACATAGCTATTTATCTGTGTTAACCTTTGACTACTTTCTTAGTCACATGGAACAGCTTATTAAAAAAAGAAAAGGTGATGGCTAGGGAGTAATAGCTACTCTGAAAAGGTTTGCAAAATCACACTGTCACTGTTTCATTCAACCTAATGAGATCAGAATCTTCTAATTAAATTGAGTTTTAAATCAGGCTTTCAGTTTGCATCCTTCGTCATAAACACAGTTGATATTTGTTATTATTTATGCTGTAGCACTTTCCCGAGTGGGCGTGGGTTTTGTGCAAATACGGGCAGAAGCAGTCTTATTGCAATGGGGATAAAGTGTGCCTTCCTAACTCAGGGAAATATCCCTGACAGCTACACTTGGTAAGCATTACTGAGTTTCATCCGTTGCTCATATCTGACTGTCATTTGCCGCGGAGAGTTCTGCTATAGCTTCCTATAAGGAGTTATATGAAAATTGCATTGAATCATATTCAGGAACGAAAATAAAGGGGGAGGGAATAGGCACCACCACCTCCACGGCCCCAGCTAGAAGAGGCAACCCACCTCTCCCGGCTGGAGGGGGCCGGTGCAGTGAGAGCTCCCTCTTCCGTTGCAGACAGCTTGCATCACCGGCCATGTTCTGCTTTTATCCCAAACATCTGTCTCCCTGACAGATTTTGTCACTGTCCTGGTTAACTCACATTTTCATTTTAAATGGACGTAATTCCACTGTGTTCTTTTAATCCTTGTTATTGTTTTGTACTGTGGCATTTCTTGGGCTTTCCATTGACTAACACAAAAATCAATACCTCTTCTACAGAAAAAAATCTGAATAAACGGAATGCAAATAATACAAATGTCAAGGCACAAATTAAATTAAACTGAAGAAAAACAAAACCAAAACCAAGGCACGACATACTTAGACCAGCCTTCTCGCTTTATGGTCAGTTGTAAGGTAGTATCATTGACATTTATGATCTGAATGAAGTTTTGTTTAAAATGTCACCAGTTATTGAAAACATGGAAAATTCTTCTTGAAATTATATATACACATAAGACTATTTTTTCATTAAAGAATTTATTTACTCCTTTAATTTCAATATGCTCACAAGGTAACTCTGAAACTTGTTTATCTGAGAAGGTCCAAGCACAAGCATGAACTTGTAACACTTGGCTTTCAAATACAATAATGAATTATTTCAATACGAAATATTTATGTTGGAAGTTGTGTTGCTATCTCCCATTAACCTGCCTGCTCTCGCGGCATTATGTCCTTCTCCTTTTTCCCCAGGTGACTGGTTCATCTACTAAAGTCTTTGGGGAAAGAACAGTCATTTGCTAAATGCTTTTACAGCCCATAGCACAGGAGGGTCCTGACCTGACTTTAGCCTAGGAATATTTTGAAGGAATTTGTTACTTATTATTCTTGTGTGTAATATATCATGGAAAATTCCCATCGCTTTCATGTTTTATCAAAGGTTATTTTTTATCCCACTTAAATATGTCTTAGTTGCTCTCAGACTGTCAGATTTACAGTACGGCAGCTTCGGCAACATAATCGTGATATAGATTACATAGAATAATGGTTGTGTTACAGGGAGACACAAGGAAACAGTGTAACATTTTGAAGCCTTGCAGTGGCAGCACAAATGATACACTATAATGGCATTTTCCTTTTGTTTGGATTCTGCTGGGTAACTAACATCTGAAACAAAAATCCTGTATTTGTCTATAGGGAGTTACAGTACTACCAGCAGTGCATGCTCCTCTGAGTTTGCCTTCGTTCAACTCTGCCCAAGGATGAGCAAGCACCATTTTAAATATGAAGGCACTTCAATTTTCACGCTTATTCAGACCTTATTCAATCCTGGGCCTCTGCTGAGACTATGCTAGTAAAAGTACCACATATAAAAATGGCTTTATGATATGCATTTGCCCTCAAAAAATCCATCTGCAATAGTACCTGGTGTGTCTGCATAAAGCTGTTTGTGTGAGAGAGACTGTGTGTGTATTTTCAGGGAGATTCAAACAAAATAATGGGGGCAAACAAGTTATTTGAATATTTGTTTCTTTGCATTTGAAAATTCTGGACTGTGCAACCAGAAATTTCTCTGTGTGTTTTACTCTAAGCAGCCACAAAATTCTCTGAACACTCTGGACCAAATCACTTCAGGACTGCAGTAGATTAAGGCAGTGCCACTGTCTTGTATTTTTACATCCACAAATTAATAAGAAGTGATATCTTTTTCATATAGTAATATTGTCTTCTTCATTTGGATTAATTCTACACCAAAGAAAATATTTTTTGGAATTTCTTATCAGCAATGTGCTGAGGAAATAAATTAAAAAAAAAAAATAAAAATTCAGAGGTTTATATCCTACATTTCCAGGCAGGAAGGCAGGCAATATAACAGTCATGAGTCTTTTGGGGAACAGATCTTGAACACGCTGGATATTTAAGTTTCCATTGCATCTGAAATAAAAATAATAAAGAAGAACTAAAAAGAACTCCTCCTTCTTTTCAAGTTTCACATCTTAATTTACAACTGTGAAAGTCACTTTTAGCTCCATTTTCTCCACATATAAAGCTGATGTGGCTGCGCTATCATTTTTGCCAGTCCTCCTTCCACATGAATTCTTTAATCCAGTGACCATCTTCACTGAAATTTGTCAGAGGTCTCAAAGATACAAGTTGTTACAAGTTTTATGAACTTCAGGCCTAGATGGAGGACAGAGACCTTGTGGGTGCTGTCACTGAGGGAAAGAAAGTCAGCCCATGTAGGATCTGGTATCTGATAGTACACATGCCCACTACCTGGCTAACCAGCCAGCAAATGCCAGACAGTCCTTGCAGACTTATTCACCTGGCAGCGTACATAAAGTATAGACGGAGGGCACAGGAGGGAGCTGATGGTCTGGTGGATACATCAGCAAAGATTTGCAGGAGATGAACTGATGATCTGAAAAGAGGATGTTATGGTGGGAGGCAGTAAGATCAGGGAGGGGCCGCTACAGATGCAACAACAGTGATTTTATAAGAGGAAATCTAGCTAGCCAGGGTGATTTTGGAGAAGATGTAGGATACAAGTTTATAGGAAGCAAAGCTCTCTTAGTACTGTTGTTACAACCTGCTTACTGTAAATGTAATTGCTTGTAGTCAATAGAAGACAATAATTGTAAATTACGAAATATAATGCAGAAACTGTGGTTTATATATGATAGGAGACAATATCCTCCCTGTTAACAGGCTTGAAGTTTAATGTCTTACTAGATTATCATGCCAATAACAAAGTTTCATTATTTAAAAGAGATTATGGGAGAAAGAATCATAGCAGCAGTATTCAAGTAGTTATCGACTCCGCAGATTTCCCATATTTCCAAGATGTTAGTTGTTTTAAAAGAAGCTATAATTACATTAGATCCTTCCTGGTATTCAAAAACTGGAATTGTTTGGCTTTCCACTAGGTTATTATCCTGCAGTAAACATGGGTGCGGTGTTCAGCGCAATCACAAATAAAAAAGAAAATGGCCTAATCAACACTATCTCATTAAAATGATCACCACATAGCAGAAGACACTGAAAACCATTTCACTTTTATATTAACTATTGAAGAATATTAATTTACCCATAACTCTACACCAGTGATGTAAGTTTAGGCAGCACACCTAGATTTTCCTTTCTCTAGCTCAAGATAAACACTTTGTCTTATATAAAGGAACTGATTTTACCAAGTGGACTATATCCTTTACCAGCAACATACCGGCAGCTCTAAGATGACATTATGCTCAAACCTATGTATAGACACAGTATTGTCACAGAAAAATATCTGAATCTCCATTCCCTCCACCACATCTTGCTTGTTGATTCGCTTATCTAACATGATATTTGCCAGAGGAATCCAAAAGAAGAAAGTAACCTCAAAGGTACTAAAGCTATGGTCCACAACAACTAAATGTTACAAGCACTGGAAATCCAAGATGCACAGGTCCAGAATAAAATGGAGAATTTCCATCTCCAGTATAATTTCCATGGGAATATGCTCCAGATAATGCTGATGATTTACCAGAATGTTGGGGAGAAAAGTTAGCTGAGTGAGCACCTGACAAGTAGTCTAGGTACATGACAGTACATTTTCCCCATCAACAGGTGTCCACGAAGTAGCAACAAAGCAGTTAATCTCTTTCTTACTCAGAAGACAGTGGTGAATATTTAGCAATATTTCTTGCTAGATGCCAGCTTGCAGACTCCCTCTGGAAAGCAGCTGCTATATGAAAATGGAGACATTAATAAAAATAGCTAAGGAGAGAGAAAGAAGATCAGGGCAGTCAATCTCAACAACAGATAGAAAAGGAAATAAATGTCATAGAGCAATGGAAAACACTCTTTTCCTCCCTGGGCAATGGTGCTAGAATGAGAGAAGTGAACAAGAAGGTAAGACAGTGGTAAAACCAAACATAATTGGGAGAAAGAGCCACTGACTTTAAACCCTGCACTCATTTTTCCTTATGTAGTCTTAATATGAGAGAAATAAAAATGACATTGCACAAGCAATGCAATAATAATTTTAATAATATGAATATTTTAAAATATTTTCCTAGACTATTTTCTTAGAATCCATTATTCTTCATTAATGTATTCTCATTTATATTTGCAGATGCATAACTGATTACAAAGCTTTGTTATCTCTGGATTAAGGAAAGTCTGTTATAAGTTAGAGAACTTGCTGGATCATAAAGGAATATACTTTATCATGAGACAGAAAATACCATGCTGTAGAGGGACATCTCACACTTTATATATCACTTTAGTTCTCAGAATACAGCCTTGCATCGGGCCTTGTGTAAAGCAATAAATTCCAAACATCTTCTACTCACCAAAATAAGGGTGTATTAAAATTGAAGGTACAAATTTATGCACTTTGGTGTATGCCTGTGGAGCCAAAATGAGGTAGGCTTTCAACAATATTCATCAAAGCTCACAATAAAAACCCCTTTTCATCAGTGACCTTTCCTTTAGAATTTCTGTGGTAACACTTGGGGATATCACATTAAGTTTCTTAGTCTAAAATTGAACACTGAACAGACTTTTAGAAAGATTATGGTGCTAGAGGGATATTTAATGGTGAAATCACTTACTGTAGTACTCATTTCTGAGAGCAAAGGTCTGAAGTGAAATGAATTTGGTGATCTTACATTAGTCCTCAGTGGGCAGAGGTCCATGTCTGAAGTCAGCTACATGTATAATTAGGTATAATTTCTACATCTGTTCAATAGAGGTTAATTGAACTATCATAATAATTGAATTCCAGTACTTCTGATTTTTCTATTCAAAGTGTTCCTGTGAGATCAGAGTCAAGTATTCATCATCTAACACATTTGTAGGAAATTCCTGTTGCATTTGGTACTTGGTTTGTGGGTTAAGGCAGGGCACTGGTATTTTTCAAACGTCTGAGCACAAATACTCATCCAATCTTCCAAAATAAACAGGCAAAAAATAGAGCAAAATACATGCTACACGTACATAGAGTCTATACGGAGAATTCATCATAACTTAAAGAAACAGTCAAAAGCAGGTAGGTTACCAACTGACAAAGCAAAAAAGATCTAATAATCTTACACATGTGCTCTGCAAGAATTTCACTCTTCCTGTGATATTATCTTAGATTTCGGTTGTATTATAAGTATTCAGTAAGTAAACACTGTGCATTAATTTTAAGACTGGATTAATATAGCTTTGTTTTCCTTCTACAGTCACAGGTGTGCAAACACATGACAAAAGCATACGCATGAATGCTGTGTATATTTACTTTCCTGTGTATGCAAGCAGTTACACACATTTTACAAGGCCAATGCTCACTCATTCAGAAAACTAACAGGCTTTCTTTTACTGCTTTCTTATGAGAAAAAAAATTAGACAGGCACCGTGATGAACTGCATCCAATTACACATTCACCTGGGATCTAATAAGATTATTCTTGGCTCACTATGTTTGTCAGACCCACTCTTTAAATTCTTAAGGAAACAATGTTTGCTTTTCATTTACTGAGTAGCATTAACAAAGAGCACAGACTTTTGGTACTGAAGTGGTAAAACTAAGGCTAAAAAAAAAAAAACTAAAAACCAAACAACCAAACAAAAAAAAAAACCCCAAACCCCCAAACTAAAAATATTCATTCTGGGGGAAAAAAAGGTTGGAAATACTACCACATTGTCTCGAGAGCTTCATGAACATTAAGCTTGGGTAACCCTGATATGTCATCTCACTGCACTACTTCTTTCATGGTACACAGGTTTGGTATTAGCGGTGTCTTTCTTTGCTGTAGCATGAGTGTTATGGGAGTTACTGTCTCTCTGGGGAGCCCAGCTCATAGTGGGGAACAGAAGCAAGGCACAAATATATCACAATTACTAAATCACCATTTAAATTCTTTATTTCATTAATCCTCTCCAACTATTGAACCTTTGCTTATAAAGGTTTTCTTTTTTAACTGAGAGTTCAAGTTTCTGAAGCAAGTTGTGTTATCAATCCATTTTAAATGATAAAATATTTTTTTGAAGCAGGTCTCATTACCAACCTATTAGAAACAAGACTGGTGTTACTAAGTTATTTAACTAGTCACCTCATAATCTTAGTCAGTCTGGTAGGACTGTATCCAGTGGTGTTCCTTCGTGAACAAGTGGAGTCAAAAATAGTGCAGAGTTTCAAGAGTACAGGGAATGCAGGATTTGATCCCTATGAACGCGTTGAACATTTTTTTTCAAATCAGTCCCATAAACCAATTTTAGCAATGCAGTGAAGTTCACTGTCTGCTAAGTCGCTGTGAATCATAAAGTCCCCATTTGTATGATATAAATCAACATAACTATTCAACAATTAAATCTACAATGAATATATTTTTTTTAATTACTAAGCATTATGTTTCACTTTACAAGCTTGCACATGCATTCTTTATAGCTTACTGTCATGTAATGCTTTATAAATGATACTTGATAAACAACAGCTGTATAATCATAGAAATATTCATCAAGAGGCGCATGTATCCATGGTAAATCACTTTTGACTTGTACAATGCTGGTGGCTGGCTTATAATCTTCTAACTGCTTGCACGTGGAACATAATAGGACATGGCACTATGCTTCTGTGAGACCAAAATACATTCAGAAAGCATACTTGGATATCAACTGCAAGCAAGAATGAAAAATGTTTGTCAAGTGCACAGTTCTGAAGTATAAATCTCATAGTAGATGCTATATTTATGGGACACCACTACGCGTTGTTTGCATATTCTTTGTTTTTAAATTGGACTTCATGACACTGATTTTCACAGTTAAAGCTTAATGAAGACATGGTATTAGAGATTGGGTTTGCTCTCCCATAAACTAAAATAAGCTGCAACTCCTGTATTTCTCTCAGCTGTTAGAGTTCTACTGATTCTCTACATTATGTCATGGTTTATTTCATGTCTGTTATACAAGTTTCAGCTTTCAGAAAAGTCCTTGTGAGGCAGAATATAAAATAATAATGTTTGGCTGTTCTTCCAGATGTACGGAAGTACAACTTCTTCAGGGTGAGATGCCATAGTTCATATGCCACAGCGAGTTTTGGGGAGGAAGGGGTAAGGAGAGAAGGACATCATTCACATGCTGGTGGCAACCTGGTACTGTTGCCGTTACATAGCAGTTGGACTGAAGAATTGAAGTGCACGGTGATTGCTACCTTTGGGCTCTTCGCTGAATTGAATTGCTTGTTATAGCAGCCTCACCTCTGTTTTATTGACCCTGTGCAGTTTATATGTAACATTTACACTATACAGTTACAAGTATTGTTCAAGCAGCAGCACTATTTATCCTTTATTGAGGATCTTCTGAGAAAGCCGAAGCCTGAGGTACAAACCATATCTACTTGACTCACACAATAATTTCACACAGGTTATGCTGGGGTTTTTTAAGTTGTGGATAGGATCCCCTTCAGATAATCACGTAAAACACACAAATGCAAACTCCTCAGCAAGGCTTCCTCTAAGATCCGATGAGAGAAACAGACCAATTAAGAGTTCAGTTAAGCTGCCCTTAACTAACAAGAACATTGGTTCTGTGTGTACATGCCAAAATTTACCTCAGTTGAGTGAATCAAATGTAGTTCAGGAAAGCAGCCTACTTTGCCTGGTCTTTTGTGTCCACCTGAAATTAAGAATTTGATCCATGAGTGAGTAAATAGCTTTCACGGAGTTACTTGAAGTGGTAGGAAACTTTTGTTTTAAGACAACCCTACAAGGTCTGAAGTTGTCTGAGGAAGACACTGCTTGAACAGGCTTTCTGCTAGTAGTTAGCATCCACAATATGCACTTAGAAGAATTTGCTGTCTCTGCATTTGTGTCCATGTTATGTCAAAACATCATGGATTTTTGACAGAAATTAAAGGGTTCTCTTTCTACCCCCTTATCTCCACCCTGGATAGAGGAAAATCTGGAGCATTTTTTTTTTTTTTTCTTTTAGAGAGGCAGAACTTAAGTAGGAGCTCTCAACAAAGGAGATGTTGCAGAGAAAGCCTCCTGGCAGACAAATTAAGAGAGGAACTTCAGGCTGAGGGGAAAATTGCATAACTCTGAGGAAAATGGTGGAAAATGAAACACTTTTTCTCACTTATCAAATCTGAGTTTGGAAGTAAGACTGACATAAGAAAACATATTTGGTGCCTTTATTTCTTGCTCATTAGCATTTATTATTAGGAAGCGTACAAGATATATTTTCTAAGGCATTTTTTTCAAGACTTGAGGAATTTCAATAAATTCTTTGGCACTCGGTCTGTTGCGTTGGCATCTCTGGTTTTATCTGTGCATTGCGTCCATGTCTGTTTGTGAACAGATAATAGCTCCTGCCACATATTTACCCCTGTAGCCTGTTTTAGGCATTTTTAAACCTATACAATGGGGTCTTCAACAGTTTCATTTCTTTTAAACATTTCTGTGGCCCGTATAATTAAAGACTGTATCTGCTAAACCCAATCTTAGAGCAGAGGAGTTCTTATCAACACTTTTACAGAGATGAGAGGAAGTAGTAAAAGTAAAAACAAAAAGTTAAAAAGTCTCTTCAATTAGGAACATATTAAATTTGTATTTTTAAATCAGGAGAGAAAAAGGTAAGTATTCATGACTTAAAGTTACATCTGTGTTCACTATTAATGTCACCCTGATAACAACAGAGGACAAAAAAGCTTTACAATTTATATTATTGTCAATTAATTCTTAATTATATGAGACCTCCCCTTCTAGGTGATGTGAAGGTTTCTAACAGAAGGCAGTGTCAGGTACTTGCAGAACAAACCATGCAGAGGCATCTTTTTCCCTTCTATATTATTCCAGTTCTGAGCAGTTGTTTGGATTTCCTGAAACAGAGGCAGCATCTGTAGAACTGTGTTTAAAATTCATTAATGAAACTCTCCTCCAGGGACTCATCTAATCCTTTTCTTGATTTGTTTTAATTTTGGCCTCCACCCTGAAGCAACGAGTTCCACAATTATAGAGTACAGAAAGGCATTTTCTTTTGTTTGTTTTAAAACTACTGCCATCTGAATGTTCTCTAGTTCTTAGTATTGTGAAAACCAGTGAATGACAATTCATTACCTACACCCTTGACATAATTTTTTGTTTTATAAATCTCTGTCATATTTTGAACCTAACCTGCTCTGTGGCTTTTTTTGTTGCTGAGCTTGTTGCTCTCTTCGCATGTGTTTCATTCTACTGAAAGGTTTCTGAAACAGGGTCACCTGAGATGCAAGCAGTCTTAAAGCTGTTACACATCCAAGTTTGATTAAAATGTTTTCTGTTTTTTCTCAGTCCCTTTTCTAGGAAGTCCTAACACTCAAGTTGCCATCAGTGATGGTATCATCTGGCAGGTGATCTTGTAGAAAGAACCCCAGTAACCTTCAAATCTCTTTCCAGAACAGAGCTCGTTCATCCAGAGTCCATTTTTTTTATAACTAGGACCAATTTACTCCAAATCCATTACCCTATATTTACTGATACTGGACTTAATTTACCATTTTATTCCACTGTTCTTTTCAGTGAGCTCTGGAAGTCCCCACTGTCTGGCATCCCAGGAAGCCTCTCTGCCAGGTAACACAGGAGAACGATGAACAGTAACAGATCCAGCTACTGGTATTTAGGGGACCTGTTGGTTGATAAAGTTGACCACTTACAGCTATTCTTTGTCATCTGCCTTTAAGTCATTGCTAAGGCAACAGCTTCACATGAATCCCCTAGTAGTTTATTTTGTGGAGGCCTTTAATGAGGGAATGTGTCAAAAAGCCTTTCAAAACTCCAACTACGTTAAGCATTTGGACTGCTGTAGTCTACATGCTTGTTGACAGCTTTTAAAAACTCAAATACGTTTGTAAGGAATATCTTCCTCAGTACAAACTGGGTATTATGCGATATATTGTGCTTGTCCGGGTGTCTATTAATCTCGTCCTTTATTACAGTTTTACCATTTTGCCTGTACAGAAACCAGACTTGCAGTCAATAGGTCCAAGATCTCTCTTGAGTCCTTCATAAAGATCGGTGTCCCATTTTCCACCTTCTGTTCCTCTGGCAATAGGTTAGGCACCACTGTTCGTAGTTTAGTGATTTTATATTTGGGTTCTGTTACAAATCTTCAGTGAATACCATCTGTTCCTGGAGACTTCTTACTGCTTCAGTGTGTCAATTTGCTCTAAAGCCTTTTCTATTGACACCTGAATTTTAGCCAGTTCCTCAGCCTTAACTCCCATAAGGAATGGCTGATATCAGGACCTCATTCTCTTCTGTAATGAATACCAAAGCAATAAATTAATTCAGCTTGCCTGCAGTAGCCTCATCTTCCTTGAATGTTCCTTTCAAACCTTGATTGCCTATTGGTCCCATCTGACTCTCTGTCAGGTTTTCTAGTAATGGTATGTTTGAAAAAAGTTTTATTAATAGGCTACTTGTCCTTACTGTTGCTCCTTCAAATCCCTTCTGGCCTGTCATACAGTGTCTCTGCATTTAGGTTGACTGTACTATCTACCCTGTAAGTATCAACATTCAAATTTTAAGCTGGATTTTACTCCGGAAATGATTTTTTTTTTCTTAACCTGGTGTAGCTTTGAGAAGTTCAATGGATCTGCTTTTCTGCTTTATACTGAAGCAGAGGTAAGATCAGATTCAGGTCCTAAATCTGCAGATACGCCTAAAAGAGATACTGTATTCTGTTGTAGTTGCAGACGTACACACTGTGTGGTCATTTTCAGAAAGCCTTTTATTCCATCTGCTTTCCTTCTTCATAGTTGTTTTAAATTTATGGCTTACATGATTTATTTTGCAATGAAATTACCACTGAGAATCAAGAACTCTACAAATCTTCTGACTAGCTAACTTTCACCTTCTCTGCTAATTTGTGTAGTTATATAGGAATTTAGCCATAAATCATCAATAACGCAGCTATCGTAGCAAAAACAAATGTCATCTGTTCATTTGACTTCCGGTCTCAACACAGTGAAAATGCCAAGGGGTGAGCAGGAGAAGAGTGTGTTACACAGTGGTGCATTTAATTTTTCCATTTGTCATATCATGTCAACTCATACTCTTTGACTTCTTGCCACTTAAAATGTAAGCAGGAAGAGCTGTCAATATAATCTTCAGGACATCTACGAACAAATTTAATCAGCTGAACACAAGGGTGACTAACAAGCTCCAAAGAGAATCAAGAGTCTCGTCTGGAAGCAGAAGAGATCCCAGTGCTTTGGTCAGGAGTTTATCTGTGTCACTGCCCTGCAGTCTCGTACTAAGTGTTTTCTTCTGATGTTTTTCACCAGTGGACATGAGTATCCACCTGCACATTTCACCAGGAATCTCATTCAGTCATCACAGGTATCACAGTACCATGGATTTCTGCACAGAAAAAGTTTTGAATCTTGTGGAGTTATCAGAGAAATTTCAAATCAGAGCAGTTTTAGGGACTAGTTATGATAATAATAATTTTTAAAAATATATCTATAGGGTGAAAAGGTGGGAACGGCAGTAACAGATCATGGAACTTTTCTCCAGATTAAATGTATATTTAATTCTGGTCCAGTTTCTATCATTCGGTCATTTGTGTAATGGGAAAATAATTTTCTTATACAGATAAGTATATTTAGTTAGCTTGTACCTGTAAACCTGAAAGGAGGTTGCTGTGGAACCTTCTTCTTATACCAGAATTGGTCTTGTTCAGAATCAGGGGGACAACTCCATGTTTCTGTGCCAAGTCAGCTTCTCTTTTTATGCCAGTTTTAAATGTCCAGGAGTTGGAAGGCAAGAAAGTGTTTTTCTTACTAAATATTTTGTTGCAATAGAGAGAAATCTAAAGTCTTATTACTGATCTGTGACAGCTACTGGCACAAAGTTCTGGCAAGCCAAAGCTGATAAAAGGCAGATCTGATTATGCCTGTTTCTTGCCATCAAATGTTGCGTGCTTCTGTCACTCCAAGTAAACCCATCCAACTCATGAATCATAATCTCTCAGAGGTTGCTTTTTTCTTTCAGATCCCAGTGATATCTATTCTGTACTTCTGCTCCTTGCTCTTACACCTAGTACAAATCTTATGTGCAGTTATTACTTAACCAACTGCTCACGTGGTTTGTACATGTGCAATTAAATTTAAATAGGTAACAAATAAAAATGTTCCTGAAATTTCAAATTTATGTCTGTAAGGAAGAATTAATTACTGTGTTATCTCTACCAAAGTCTTGTCCACTTTCAGGACAAGCTATAACTATCTTTGCTTCTTTGTTTAATGAGGGTACATTTCTTGAACTGTATTGTGTTCCACTTTTTTTTTTTTTTTTTTTAATCCTTTTTATACTGAAGAAGGGGTTTGCACTCAGTTTAGATCAATGCAGTTTAGATCAATGCTAGTAGCCCTGGCAGCTAGAAGAATTAAACAAAAGAATGATAAAAATAGTATATTGCTTCTTTTAAATCTTCCATACCCCCTATTCTTGTTCTTTCTCTTTTCAAGAGAGGGGACTTCAAGACTTTGGCCCCGTTTAGTGCCTATTCGCTTATACTCCTATTGAGAAGAGCTACATTTCCTAACTGAACGTGACAGGCCTGCTTTATGGCTGCTATTGACAGGAAATTCTTGGATTTTGTACCTTCATACAGTTCTCATACCTTTTGTACAGCTCTCCTTTCCTCAGCCCACTATGAGTAACACAGTTTCTCTCTAGTTCTAAAGTCCTGGGTTTGTGCACAGTCGTTTTAACAATATGTACAGGTATTATGACCATTGTGTTTTATCAAAGGTAGGACATTATGTGAGGAAGGGGCTGCTTGTAAAAGAAATTATAGTGCATAGTGCTTTGGCTCTATATCCTGCAGGTAAACTGACTGATATTTTAATTTCCTTTGACTCTTTTGAAAGCTCTCTAAATGAAGGTTCTGAAGAAAATATATAACTTTGGTTATCATACTTTATGGTTATTACTGTGTACACATTAAATGTGAATTAATGCAATAAAACAGTACATTTCACATAAAAAATACTGTGAATTTCACTGCTGTTGCTGACATGGCACATGTATCAATGTAATTATGGGTTACAAATCCTTGGTAAGAGAGGCAGCGTTACAGTTTTTGAAATTCCCCCATTATGTGAATTCAGAAAGAACGCTGCAGCTTGTATTTAATTTATCTTGTCTGGTAGGTCTTTCAAAAAAGCAATATTGATGCTGGATTTATCTTTAGTTTGATGACAGTCAGAGTAAATAAGCATGTGGAATGTACTAGTGCCAATGAAAATGTTGGGGCTTGCTCCTCCCTGGATTAGTCTGATGGTGTGAAACCATCACAGACAACTGAGCAGAAGAGCTCTGAAATATTTTGCCTCTCCAGGGCAGTTACAGGCCTAACACATTGGGCAGTTCTCTGTTTAGTACTCATTATGTTTGCTTCCACTCTACATATTTGTTTCAGGAGGCCTGAAGTATGTTGTGGGTTTTTTTATAAATCATCAATTAAAAATATTTTTTTCTAAGCATTTATGCAGAACAGTGAATCTGCAAAACCCAGTGTTCTGAAAATAGCAAACAGCAGAATTAGGTGCATCTTAGGACTTGGGCAAACAACTGAGCTACAATGACTTAAAGAACTTCTGAGTATGTGACCATCTGCATCTCCTTAGCCTGCTGAAAATCCCTAGCAGAGGTTTAAGCTGGCACATTACTTCATGCCCCCCCCCAAGTGAGAAGTATGCAGATAGTTACCAGGGTGCTGATGAGATACAATATTTCAGCCAGCTGGGATAATTCAGCCGTGCATCTGAGCCAGTGACAAAGTTATTTGTTATATTAACATATTATTTATTCTACTCTGTCCTTCATTCATTGCCAGTAAAGAATGAATATGGTCTTCCTACCTTTATGGTTCACAGATATCCTGTCTAAATACAGCTTTTGTACTCTTTTCCAGGATCCATAATCATACTTTATTTCTCCTGCCAATACTTTTAAATGTGGAATTTCCTTCCTGCTCTGAACCTCTGGTCAATCAGATCCCTCCTTCAGTATCAGGTCTTCAAAAAAGCTTACCTATGTTAATCCATTAAGATAAGAAATATTGTCATGACCTGAGTGTTTAGAAAAATCAGTGTACTCTAGTACATGAGGAGTACCCTAGATGAGGAGTAAGTCAGGAAATCTGTTGGATATACCACTAGTTTCTGATAAATGAAGAGCCGTTCCCTACACAGCACAGCATAGCAACAACAACCCCAGGCAAGCAGGCAGGTAGCTCATTGAAAGGGACTGGGGAAAAGAAGTAAAATTGGAAGGGGAGGGTATAGTTCAGGGGAGGAAACAACGAGTAGGTCTCAGCTAAAAAAGGAAGCTGGACTGAACCTATTATGACTGTGAGGAGTTGGATTTAAACCTTAGGTCTTTCATTCCCTTGAGTGAATCAAATATCAATGTCCCATTTATTGATACAGTTACTACTCTTTTGCTTCCTGTTTGTAAGAACAAATTATTAGAAACCATTCAGATTTTGTAACAATTAGCTATTATAACAGTTGAAGTATTTCAAGAGAGTAAACATCTTCTATGAGTATATGAATAGTCTCCTTTTTAGCTTAGAGTCCCTTGTCAACACTTTCAACCTCTACTGAAGACATGAGAAGCAGATGGTCAGCACCTGCTTGTCATCATATGGTCCTTAGGGCATTTAGTTCGGCTGTATACAGTCCTAAGTGCACTGTCACTGCTTAACAAAAACATCATAAATAATTACTGAAATTAATAATGAAGCTACTTCCTTGGGCTAGTTATGCTTTGTCAACTCTTCTGTACGTAATAGTGCTAATCTTTTAGTCTAAGTAGCTATTAAATTCTCTGAGTTTTGTGACTTGTTTCCAGCAGTGGAATATTCTTTTGAAATATAATTAGAAATTTACCTTATAATTCTGTTTATCCTCAGAGAACAGGCATCAATTCTTGCTTGCCTGAACACATTAAGAATCAGTCAACAGGAGACTGCTCATAATCCCAAATCATAATTCCAATTTTTTCTACTTAGTACCTAGTCCCAAAACACTGTCCTTTACCCGCGCTACTGTCATTCCTTTGCTATCCTCTGGACTTCCCTGCTGATTTTGTGGTGGCATCTGACTCACAAATATTTGCAAATAATCAGAACAACACTCAGTCTCTGTATTTCTGTTCAGACCTCAGGGAAAACTCTGAAGTATGTAATTCCAGGGATATCTTCTCCAGCAACAGAGACAGTTTAAAAGGATCCTTTCACTATCTGCCCCTTTTTAGTTGTTTCTATCCCCTGCTTTAGCCCCCCTATGCTGCAGTTAGTCGTCTCTGAAGTAGCAGTGAAAACATTTATGAGATCACAGTGTTAACCTGATCACTAACATGCTCTGAGCTAATCATTCCTTCTTCAGTTTTTGTAAGCATTAAAAAAAACACAAAAAAAAAAACCAAAAAACCAACCAACCCCAAACACATCCACACAAAAAAACCCCTAAACACAAAACCATGCACACAGACGCACAAAACCCAAACCAAACTAAACCAAGCAACAACAACAACAAAAAACACCAGTAAAAGTAAAAATCACCACAACTGGATTGTTTCATAGCTGAACCCCCAACCTTACAGCACAACTTGAGATGGTAAAATGTGAGGAGGAGCAGAAACAAACAAGAGCAAAGGAGGGCAAGGACCTCTGGTCTGCTGCAGAAAAAACAGCAGTGCCAGAACACACCCTTAATCCTCATAGCTCAGCACTTATGCCAACCTTGTGTGCGGGTTTGTGGTTGGGACACAGTCTGATACTGTTCCAAGATAAAGTGAAATGTGGCTGCTTCCAGATTTAACCCAACTTGAAAGTAGCTATTGCACCTACAGGTTCCACAAGGTTTGTGAGGGCCAGAAGATCAAAAACATTCTCTGGGAACCAGCCAGCTTCCAACATAACAGTAAATCAGTGTCTCCCTACATTGGATTATGTTTCAGCCTTTGTTTGTACCTAAAACTCTCTGCTATCAATTAGCTATCCTGTCTTTCCTCTTAATTTCAGTGGGCAGTCTGAAAATATGGTAACAGGGGCTTAAGAAACTGAAGGCGACAATTGCCTATCATGATTTGTTACGTATTTTGTTACTTTAAAAACTTCTTTTCTGACACACAGCCTTAGGGATGTTTTGTTATTATCACTGTTGTCAGTTCTGAACACTAAAATATACTGTATTTGGTGTTAAAATCTCAACTCAAGGTTGTAATATCTATAAAGAAAATATTGCTAGAAAGATTAAACTCTGAAGGGGCTGTTCACATCCATGGGCAGACAGTAGAATAAATACTGAAAATCTTATCTTTTTCTATTTATCTGAGAAGCAGGAAACAATATGAAAAACATTTGTTTCTATTTGACAGAAAATACTTTTAACAATACATAATCATTATCAGTCAATTGAGAGGTTGCTGGTGACAGTAGGTGTCTGGAAGATTCTTCTCATGATGACCTTTAAATGCCACAGTCCTAAGTGATCATGCAGAAAGAATATTCCTTCATTTCAGAGTCTACTAGGAAAATAGAAAGTCTGCTTTTTTGCTATAGGCAGTATGTATGACAGTGGGGCATATCATTGGCTCACCCTGTACAGTGAGAAATGACCAGGGTAACATCCTGAATTGTGAACCAGTACCTTTGGGCATGGCATTTCCTACTCGAAACAGCACTCGATTCATTATTCTTCACATACTATGTCAATGACTTTTTCTTTATCTTTCACCTCATTTTTTCTCACCAGTGCATCAGAGATTCTATACAAAAATATGCTTCCAAATGCAGTTCTAGCTTATTAGTGTTTGTCTGATTGTCAGCAGTGGGATTTTTCATTAATATTAGCCTCATAAACAATGATACAACTAATAGGATTATAGATACATTAATTATTATTAATTACATT
>JANIJG010004316.1:12882-30375 GCA_024611175.1 Megaceryle torquata | reverse complement strand
TAACATTATTAATTATAGTTAACATTATTATTAATTCACATTAATAATAACTTTTCTCAAATTCAGAACTGAAAAAGTCTTATCTTGTGTCAGATGATTCAACAGAAGGAGGTGAGGTGAAACTTTTATATGGAGAAGGAACTCAGTAATAGTCTTTTTAGAGGGTTTTTTGTGTATTTCTTGGAATTATTTCAAATGACGTGGCCAATATTTCATACTGGCCATGAGAAATTGAGCTGAAGCGATACATGGGGTCAATAGGTCTTGCTTCTGTTGAGACTATCCTGCATACGCTGGCCTAATCTTGGGTGCAAGTGTTGATTTTTTCCATTCAAAGATGAGAATTTATAAAGCAGTTGCAGTGACTGATGAATTTTGAAATGAAGAGCAAATGTGAACTTAGACAAATACAATCTGCATATTTAGTCTTGATGAAGCAACTATATTTATTGAAATATGGTATTTCAGCAGCAGAAATGCTGCTTAGGACGCAGATAATTACTCTTATAAATCTGATTATCTTCAGAAGAGACATTTTCCCAGATGGAAAAGAGTGTCCCAGAACTCTGTCTGTTTGCCAAATGAAAAAGAAAATATCTATAATATTTTGCATTGCAAAATGTAGCACAAGAAGAATGGGGAAAACCAACTGTGTGAACGTGTGTGGAACTGATGATTTTTTTTTTTTTTTTGGTAGAATCTCTCTCTTGAATTTCACTTCTCTTTTATGCTCCTTTACATCCAGTAATCTCTCCAGGCTCTTTAAATCATTAATGAATGAATCAGGATGAATTAGGCTGAAACAGGCCTCCTACTGATTTTAAAAAGCAGAAACATATAATTAGGGTAATTTACAGAAGCGCTGATGCATTGGAAGGGTGAGTGACAAATCCAAGATCCCAAAGGACACCCAAACCAGAATGATTATAAAACCTACACCTTTTAACAACAAAACTATTTTTTTACCCAATCTGCTTTTGCAGTAGTTGTACAGGAATAGGTGCTAACGGAAAATAGCTTCTACTCTTGGAAAAGGAGTTGTGCCAAATCCTGAGTCAACTAAGCACTCATCAGATTAATAGGCTGATCAAGTTATCCTTTCATTCCTTGTTGCAAGTTCAGATCTGCAGGATCCAGGCCTCGAGTCTGGATTCACAGAATCAGTGGAGAGAGATATCCTGATATGTTTGCAAATCTAGGCCTGTTTCCTAAAAGGACTGAAAAACATCTGTTGCTGTAATATCTGCTGAGGGGCCGGTACTTCTGAAAAAGATTTTACTTGATAGGCACTGAGGAAAATGAAACAAACTAACCAAGGTACAACTTAACTTTTTCAAGTCCACTGCAAAAAGAACATTCAAGCAATAAAGCAGTCTCTGACTGAGTAAAGGACTCAGATTGTTGTCAATCCCTTATTTAAAGCTCTGCTGACCTAACCACATAAAGGAAAATAATCTTCAGCCTATTTTTGTGCTATGATTAAGTCTGCATGAGCTCCAAAAGCAGCCATGACAGACAGTCACAGAGGGTCCTGGGATATTTAGCTGTGATCCGCTGCTTCTGTGAAGGTCATCACTTCTTTCAATCGGAGTGAATGATTGACTCAACATGAAGTTCATATTGCAAGATATACTTTCAGAAATGATTCATGTTAATGGTGTATCTCAAGGGATTGATGTTGAACAGAAGCTACATCTCAAGCTTAAAAAATGATTTAGCAATATGAAAGCCTACAAACCAGATCTCACGTAGAGACATTTGATGGTAAACATCAGAGAATAAATACAACTAGAAGTCATAAAATTGGATAGACAATAAATCTGACAGTTTAAGACCTTTTGGGGCTCAAATCATAAAAACCAAAATTACTTACGCAGCCATTCCTTGATTTTTTTTTTTTTTCTGAGATGTGAACAGAAGACATTTTCATGCTCCTGACAGGTTGGAGCAGCTCAAGGAAGTAACTATGTCAAAACCCCCCCAAACAGTACAATACCGAGGAAATACTACTGTGCCCCAACACTGCCATCTCACCCCACCTCAGTGTTTGTGGGACATATGTTCAGCAGAGCATCGCTGGAAGCCTCTTTCCAGATGTGGAAGTGCGGCTGGGAGTCAAGGTGACCCACTGTGCTTGTGCACTTCTTCCTGGGAGCCACTGCTCTTCCGCCTCCCCCAGACTAACAACCCCTGTTTTCACACACATAAAAGCATTTATTGTTTCATGGTGAGCACCTTGAGACCCCATTACAGGAGATGCTACATTATGCCAGGCAATTAAGAGCTTCTCCACCAGGCTTGGGTAGTAAGTTTTGGAAGGGGGCCTGGAGTCTGGCAGCCTGCTCTCCGCTGGCCTGGGCTTCTGCCCCATGGCCCCATGTCCTCACAGCCCCACCGTGTGTAGGGGCTCACTTGCTCAGCCAAGATGCCCATGCTCAGCAGAGGAGTATGTGGGTGAATGTGGGAGACCTAAGCTGGCAAGGTGACCTGGCCTGGTGGAGGCCTGTGAGGCACACGTGTCCCTGTGTGGGTGCCCGTGTGTTTGCATCCACAGACAGAAAGACAGACAGGGAACTCAAAGTCATTTCGGCGCTACTGTGCTAGAAACATTGCTGAGTGCATAAGAAGGAGGTTATGAGGCCAAGAAGAAGTCATTTAAACATCTGCTCAAATCAATACAGATATATAGAGGTTTGGTTTTTTTCTATTTAAATCAATTTTTTGTGCTTTTTTTTTCTAATGTTGGCATTGATATGGGGAAAGGGATTGTCCTTGGCCAATAAAATAAATCTAGACAGTATGACATCAGAAAATAAAATATTATATGGCTTGACTTTTGACTGAACTTTAGGTTGAGGGGGATTCCTGCTGAGAGGAGGAGTGTTCTGTCTGTGATTATCCTGCTATGTTTATATAGGCATAAGCACAGAAGTGGATTTTAAAGATCAGGACAGTAATTATAAAGATGAGTTTGCTTTATTTTTCTTGTTATTATTACTATGATACGTCATGAAGAATTTTTTTTTTCTGTATCAGGCTCAGAAATGCAAGTTATCCTCAACTTATGCTGTCCAAATAATACATCTAGCACCCTAAGCTTCAGATGAAGTTATAAAAAGCTCATGGCCCACAATAGCCATTTATCTTTTTTTTTTTTTTTTAATCAATAATTATGATAGGTCTATATATTCTTGATATCTATATGATAATTCAGTACTTTTTTATCTTATTGAATTCTTAGTCTCGATTTCCAATGGCCATGAATTTCACAGCTGAAATGGATTTAAAAAGTATTGAGCTTTCTGCTGCTTAGTTGCACTGAATGGTCCCTTTACTTTACAAACAAGGTCAAGCTGTGGGTCCCTAACTGCCTGCTCTAGACTGTGCACTATCATACGGATTTGTAAGGGACTTCGATCATCTCCAGGAAAATTATTTCCTCTTCAGGACCCATTTGGAGACTAGATGACACATACCCCACCACACTATGCTTCTGTTTCTTTATTGCCTCTGCACTGCTCTCCACGCTTTTGATTACTATGACCCTTCGCACAATCCCACAGCTGATTTGCTTTTCTGACTGCAGTTGCACATGGATCTGTGTATGGTGATGTACCAGGCCCCCTTCAGATGATACAATCAGCTGAGAGCTTTTCAAGTTGAACAAACTATTTTAGTTTGCAGCCTGATTTTGACTCAATTTGTTATCATCCTGATTTTTCACCTATCTTATTTAAGTTTCCCTACAGTTATCTCAGGTCCTTCTACATGTGCACAACTTAGTCTCCTCAACAGACTTTGTTGCCATGCTATCTTTTCCCCTTTCCAAGTCATTAATACACTCACTAAACTTCATGGCATATCATAAGGAACACCCGGGGCAGTTAATCTACCACCATGATGGGATTTGGTCATTTAATCTTCCTTGTTTTTCATCTCTAATCAGATCTAGACTGCAGCAATCTTAAAATCTCATAGTTAAAATGTTCAAACTGTGTCCTGACCTATCTGTTAAATGTACATTCATTTCATATTTATAATTAATTTCCCTAGGACTAAGGATTAATTTAAAGCCAAAATTCAAAAATCTTTCTGAAATCCTAAAGTGCACTTAAAAAAAAAACCCAAAAAACCAATACGAAAACCAAAACAAACAACAAACTGCCAAGCTGCTGTGTCATTACCTTGTCAAGCCTTTCACACTGGTATTGTAGGAACTGTACAAAAAATACTTTCTGATAGTTAACTTATTCTCTTACCAGATGCATGGTCTTATATTACCTTGTCCAGTCACTATTCTAATATCTACAGATTTTTTTAATCTATTGGCATTTCATTTATTCTAACTAACCGTAGGGAATACTTCAAACCTACAGTAAAACAGAAAGTCATACAACATCAGAAAACATAAATAATTTGTGGAACAGAGGAAGCAAGCCAGGATTCTCCTATCTCAGGAGATCAATAACACCTGTATCTCTTGATTAATGATCAGAGAAACAAGATATTTATCATAATTCCACAGTGATCTCTGCCCTGATGTTTATCTGTCATTTTCTAATTACTTTCTTCATGTGAATATGCCTAGTTCTCTGAGTGCAACCTCATGTTTCTAAAACTCTTATCTATAGTCAAGCAGTCATGTACTGTAATTTTTCATACACTTTTTCCCATCTAATTTTATTGTACATTATGGGACATAAATGAAACTGAAGATTTTGCCCACTTTATGAACAACATCACATTTGATTTTAAATTTTTTAAAATATAGACTGATACAAATTTTTCAAATAATGGCAGACAAAAGGCAAAACAGCATTTCAGCGTGGATGCATTAGCTCACTAATTACTCTTTGTTGCATAACATAAGAAGTGATCTTGGCATGCTATCAGGATACAAAACAATAATAAAGGAAAGAAAAAGGCTGAAGAAAAATAATGTTCCTAGAAATCTTGGAACAACCTTTTTCTTAAGCAGTTCTTCATCAGAATTTGTTAAATTTTCCAATCTATTGCCAATGTGAAGATTCATTTTTTCCTAAATTGACCACAAAACCCCTCACTTGGCCTATCTGAAATCAGAGAGAGAACTTCACTTAATCTAATATAATCTTTGCTTTTTAGCAAAGAATAATATGATAATGTCAAAGCTTAGGCTGGAGAAACACTATTTTAGTTGTATTAATCACCTCTGCTGAGGTTCAGTAGCTCTAGCAAGGTTAGCAAATGTGTAGATGGACCTGTAAAAACATTCCCTGAGACTTCGGGATTATTTTTCTTTGTCTGTTGAATTCACCAAGTAACGATTATTACCAGCCTGATAAGTCTTACGTAAAAGTGAGGCATCAAATTTATCTTTATCATGAGGCTGTCTGATGCTGTGAATGGCTGCAAGAGGTCTGAAAAGATTGATTTTAAGAGAAGGCTAAACTTTCTGATCTGAAAAAAAAAAATCATGAATATTATTTTAATATTTCCTCCTCTTCTAGCAGATACATGAACAGCAGCTGGGATTTATTTAGTTTACATTTATGCTGAGTTACAGTGGCCCAAAGGGGACTGCTTTGCTGCTTGAATAGTTAAAGTATAGCTTCCATGAATCTTCTCCTTCCATTGTAGGGTACCTCTGCATGATGTCCAATTTTCAGGTTTCAACATAGAGTAGAGCAAGCACGTACCAAGAAACCCCCTGCTATGGGGAGTTTCTTCCTGGAAGATCATTTGTGCTCCACTGTTTACCTGGGCAGCCTAAGAACACCAGCTGAACACAGCCTCTCCTAGATAACATCATGTTGGTGTGGGAGAATGTTTTACAAGCACCCACATACCCACATCCTGTTACTGCTATCGTCAGGATGGCTAATCCAGTGAGTGGACCTATATTTAAAAACTCATTCACAGGCAGCCAGTCAAATGCACAGTGGGCATCACCAAAAGCACAAATGGAGAGGAAGCCTCCAATTCTCTTTGGCTTTTATTAGGACTCAGGAACCTTCCTACTCCTTTTGCCTCAGAACATGTCTTATAAAGAATCAAATGCCAGGCTAGAAACATTGCACTACGGTGAGGCTGACAAGGTAAGACAATGTCTCTGAGTTTATTGAAGATATTGTTTTGGGTATTTTTATAGCTTAACCTTCAGTAAGTGTTATGAACACCATATCCTTTAAGATTACAGGAAGAAGAAATTTATCTAAAAGATAAAATGTCTGATAAGTGACGAAAAGAAAAGGCTGGTTTTGGATTGAGTTTAAGATTTAATGCATACAAATGTGAACTGTCTTGATATGTTTATCATAGTGCCTGCATTAGGATGTATTTACAGAGAAGAGGGTAAAAAGACAGAGGAAATTTTCCCACAAGCCTGAACCCTGTGAGGTACCAACCCCAGGCACATCATGGGGGGCCAGTTGTGCAATTCCCCCCGATAGAAGCACACTGAAGCTGCATCCAGTCTTAGCATCCTTTCACACGTCCTTAATCATGGTATTTCAATTTATTGTACACTAATTAGATAGACCTGTTGGTTGAAGGAGAAGAATCCCACACCCAGTAATTACTTCATTGTAAAATGTAATGAGTTTTGGAACCTGAGTTACTGCAAAAATTGCAACATAATAAATAGAACACAGTTTTCCAACTATAAACTAGCAGTGAATTCTGTTAGTGTATTTCTTCATGAAACATGTTTATGTGATAGTCTTCCAATTTTATGGCTGAAGTTTATCACCATAAGGTGCATTTCATGACAGCCAAATAACTACATTCAGTTAGACTTGTCACCATGTGCCTTCAGTATCAAGACACATGCTGATTGTATCAAATACTGTTGACTGTCTTAGAGCTGCAAATAGAAAAGATGATTACACTGTTCTCTTTAGATGTGATGTAATATTACTCACCTCACTAAAAACTGAAGGTCAAGGTTGTCTAAGAACATGAGAAAGATCATCTGTTGAAAGCTTCATAATGTGATGGTAATGCACTGAGAGTCAGCTGTAGTTTTACATTAATATTTCTGTGATTTCTTACACAAGAGGCAGTGCATATTCTGCAAACTAAGCAAGTGACCCACTGATATATCTACATAGAAACCAGAACCATTCCAATAATTCCAGTGCTACCATATTGTGCAGTCATTTCACAAAGGTCGATAAAAACAGTTTACACTCTTGAGTGAAATTACAGCGAAGGATTAGTACATTGTCAATACATTTGTGCCAGGATACCACTATCACCTCCCTGAGGCTGTGAGAAAGCTTGTATAAAAGAAAGGATAGTCATGGAATCTCCTGAAGTAGTTTTAAGTAAAAAAGCTTGCTTAAAATCATAGCCAAGTCTTGTGAACCACTGGCAACACAGTTTGTATTGCATGCAGGTATTACAAATGCTTGAACCGTATTCCAGAAGTATATCCTGAAGATATTGCATGTCATGGTACACCACTTGTGTCATTTGAACAGCGCATAAGACCCACGGTAGTTTTAACTTTCTTGTTACAATTTTGAATTCTGCTGCAGTGCAGGGTTAGCTGCTAGTCACGTGGGCTGGAAACAGGCATGAGAGTTTGGGCAACGATGTATGTCTACGTGGGTCCTAGTGGGGGGATTCTAGGTACAGGAGGCTGTAAAATTATTCGTGCAAGAATGTTAAGATGCAGGGAAGACTGATTTCTGGCAGTTGCACCCTAAGCAAAGAGTACACCGCTGAATGAGGGGCAAATGGAAGGCTGTGAGTGCCGGATCATAGTGAGCCCGGTGTGGGGACGGCTCTGTCAGCCTGATTGCCATGGCAACCAAGAGAAGAGCTCCCCCTCTTTGCCCTCCGTTGGAGAGACTTGGTCCCCTGCTGCCTTGTCGCCCGCGGCCCTGTGACAACAAGACCCCCACCCCACCTCTCTTAAAAGGATTGGTGAAAGAGAAACCAATACATTTGGGCTTTTCAGCTGCTCCCACTAGCACACGGTAATAGGAAAATTCAGGAGATAACCCAGATTTTAATATTGACATAATAATCATAAAGAAGTTGAGTGTAATCTACTTGTAAACGTCAGTTTAGTCTTATTTAGAATCACATACAGAAGTATTTTAATGGCAGACATTGAATGGCTTTGTGCCAGCAAAGAAGGACAGAAATAAGGTTAAGTGCCTTATTCAGGCATTTTCATCCTTAGAGTATGTGGGTTGTAATCCTTAACCTTAATTTCTCTCAGTTAGGGCACTCGGTACAAGAATAACATGTAATTTACCTAAATTATCTTAATCTAAAATACTGATATATGGTCTTAACTTCAACAACATCTTAGTGTATTTCTAGTTTGGGAAAACATGTAGAGTCTAGAATAATGACAAATGTTTAAATGATCTTATTTTGAAAAATATTGTATTCAGGGATTAATTTTAATGAGAGTTTCATATTTATTTTATTGCTTTAATTTTAATTTTTGCATTTTGTTTAATGAGGGTTGTCCCCTCAAGAACACATTTACAATTAGAAACAAATCAGTTCACTAAATAATTTTGATAAAATGTCACCCATGGCACTGCTGAAGTTTTGGTGGATGTTTAAAAATATCAAATAATATACCAGCGTGATCACTCCAGGTTTTTCCTTTCAATAAGCAAAGGGAGATGTAAGGAGACATTATAGAAGTTTGAGAGAGAGGGAGGAAGAGGGAAAGAACACAAGTGAGACAGAGAGAAAAGTGAAATTGAAGTCACTGAGAGAAGTGAAATAAGAAGCAGAGGGGCTGCCAAGTGAGTAATGAGCTAAAGCCACAAAAGACATGGCTGGCTGGCTCCCAGCTAGCAGCTACTGATGCTGCTCAGAGCACCTCTTGCCCCATCGCCATGCCAGGGGATCTCAGCTGGGTGCCTGCTGTTCCTCCCCCTTACATTCTCAACAAGCAGGTATTCAGACAGAGATCCCTTCTTCAGATCAGCCGTTGCTGAGATCTGCACTGTGGCATCAGCTTTCCTGGCACAGTGGTTTTAGAAATGTGAGTTCATACAACTGCAGCTGAAGTCCATGTGTGCTGCAGCTGCTCAGCTCTCTCATCTCCCATCCCTTTCTTTTTCCACGCAGCTGCCCCTCTGAGGTGTTCTCAGAGTTCAGCCAGAGGAAAAACAAAAGAGAACCAGGAGGCTCCGAACATGCTGTGGCTTCTGTACCTCCTGCCTTGCTGCATCCCTGTGCCTGGAATGGGGTGTCCCTGTGTGTGGTGAGGGGGCTGTGCTGTACCTGTCTGTATCTGGGTACTGGGACATGGTCAGGTACTTATTCTGTCTTTGACATCCCTTCAGAGAGATGTGAGCTGGATTACTCACGCTGATAGAGAGGCAGTATCTGTTCTTTAAATAGCTACATGGGGGAGTATGATTTTATGATCTATGTAAGCCATTATATTTAAACATTATAAAATATCTCATTTTCTAATAGCCAAAGTGTTCCATGCAGGCTGTGTTGGTTCCCACAAAACGCGGCAGAGTTCAGTTTTGTGTAAATATATCTGATGATCAGAATGGGCTTGTTTTCTCTTTTCTAACAAAGTAAAAGATGACTGCAAGAAAATTAGAAAAACTATTATTAACCTTTAATGCTAATAACCCTATGCATAATAATGAGTACTTTGTCCCAATTGTCTTTTGCTATCATTCAATTTTCAAGGGGCCTAGATCAGACTATGCAGTCCTCATTACTGAACATGCATAACATTGTCTTCTAAATTCCCTGTAACTATTCAAACAGCAGCTCGAAAAGACAAATTGCCTATCACTCCAAAGTCTTAAAACAAAACAAAAGATACCATATTGCCACTTTAGGGACACATTTGTTGCCTGCTGTTGCTATTATATATGTCATTTCAGTCCTGCAGTTAGCTATAAACCACATCTTTTCTTTTTCCAGAGAGAAATAAGAGATGCCTGAAGGGGAGCAAGAATGGAAAGCGTCCTTAAAATGACTGATTTACAATTGGTAAGGAGATACAATATGAAAATTATAGCTTTCTTAGTGTGTCACATCCCAAGCCTGCACAATGCTCTTGCTTTAAAAGCTGCCCCACAGGCCAGTGTGATAGCTCAGAGGACAGCATGGCATACAAGCAGCTGTGTGACAGGCGGAAGCTCCAGCTCATGGTTCCAAGACAGGCAAGAAGCTCCTCTCAGGGGCTGAGCTCATGGGACACCTCTGCTACAAAGACTGCTCCATACAACCCCCTTCACAACAAACAATATTCTGTAACCTACCCTTATTATAACAGAGTCCCCCACAACAGGAATTGTGAGAAAGAAAAACACCCTTGTGATTTATACCAAACAGAGACTTTCAGAAAGTAGGAAATCTCTTAGCATAAAATCGTCCCCAAGTGCTAGTGAACAAATGAGAGTCATTGTGTATTTTCTGTGACTGTAAAAAGCAAGCACACAGAATATTAATTTTAGGATGCTAGGATTTAGGAGCCTGATGTGTGTTAATTGCTGTGCAGCTTGGTCTCAACCTAGAGATGATATTTTGCTGCAGCCTCTAGATTGCCATGTCCACCTTCACTTGACCTGCAAGGTGTAAGAGGAATATAGGCATTTTGGGTGTAGGAGACACATGGTTGGTTGTTCTTTGATTTTTTACAGTCTAAGCTGATAAAGGCTGGGAGCATTGCTGATTCATTTGCATTTTAAGGAAAAGTCACGTCCATCATGGCATTTTGTGGAGAGTTTGGCCCAGCTAATTGGTACCAGGTATGGTGCCTGGCTCTAACACCTTCAGTGATGTGCAGATAAATGCCTTGAGGCTGATTCAGTCTATTTCATAATCTAGTATTTCACAAAAGTCCTGCTTCTTCCTACCAGCATACACAATTCGGGATTGTGTCAGACCATCACATCTAATATCTACCAAGTGCTTATCCAAAGTGCTTATCCTCCAGGAATTTAACAAACCTTCAATACCTTTTGTAATTTTGCTGTGAGTATTTTACTGTAGCATGGGATTCTGTATTTTGCTTACATCCTTTGTGAAAAAGTACTTCACTTTGTTTTCTATTTGATAATTTCACTCTGTGCCTGCTAGTTCTTATCTTGTCAGAAACAGAAATGATCCATCTGCAGTTTTATTGCCCAGTCACTCCAGACTGAGAAAACTTTTCTGCACCTTTCACAGTCAGCTTTACTTTTAACTACTTTACATAATGTAATATCACCTGCAAAATTATTCATTCTAGATCTGCACCGGTTTCCAAATAATTTATGAATAGTGCACATCCTTAGGAGACTCTCACATGAGTATCTCACGGTGTCTCCACTGGGCATCTGCAATTTATTCCTGATCTTTGTTAGATATTAGTATTTAACTGGATATTAATCCATGAGAGGACCTTCCTTTTTATCAGTTATTGAACTGTAATACCCAAAATACATAGAGATTTACTTTATTTAAAAATCTGTTCTTTCTATGGGGAATTCCTGAAATATGGAGCTAGTTGCATCAGTGTCTCCTAGAAGCAAATTTGGCTTGTTAAAGATATAAGTGAGCTACTCCGTAGAGCATTATTAATAAGTGACACAGGGATTATCACTCTGATGTTCACTTTTCCCCATCACATGCTGGGATTGTTGTTCAAAAGTCTTTCTTGTGGACTTGTTTTGGGAAATTATCCTTGATGCGGTAAGCCAAGAACATAAAACAGGGTGACATTTCAGTTTATGTGTCTCCAGCTTTAATTTGTATTTAATAAGCTAGTTTTTGTTACGTTTATTAAATTTGGTTGACTTTCAAAAGAGTACCCACTAGTTTTATGAATATGCAAATTGTATGTCTCTTTGGTATAGAATGAAACTCTCAATTACAATGACAATAAAGATGTAGTTATAGTTTTATTAATCAATTAACACATAAGTATCCTGATTAGCACTCCAAATGGAGTTACTAATTAAATATTTCTTTATATTGAGGGTACGGGAACTACTTTTCTTAAAGACATTGAGCCTGAAACCCAAAGAAAGAGTACCTGGATTTGCATCTAGGCTTAAAAATAAAGGTTAAGGAATTTGCTCCAATATCTACACTTATTGCCATAATGAAAGATTGTGTGTCTGTGTCAAGATTCCTGCCTGTATCAATGATCATTTAACCCACACCAGGCAGTTGACTGTAAATTGGGATTCAGTCTTACTTCTCAAAACAATGTAACTCTTCATGAACAGTTTGAGACAAATTTCTTCAATTTCCCCATGGGCAATGTGGAAATAACAGAGAGGTACAACCTATAGATACTGTAAA
The DNA here is from genome assembly GCA_024611175.1 of Megaceryle torquata. Taxonomy (NCBI): domain Eukaryota; kingdom Metazoa; phylum Chordata; class Aves; order Coraciiformes; family Cerylidae; genus Megaceryle; species Megaceryle torquata. Next base: position 18,099 of record JANIJG010004316.1, on the reverse strand, counting down.
AAGATGATTGAAGGTGGGTAAATGGAAGATACAAACACAAAATACAGTTAGCCTGAAACATAACTGTGATTTAACAAATAGCTGAGGGGACAGGAAATCAAAAGATCTGTATGGGTTTTCTGGTCTTATACCTAATTGATTGTGTCATGTTGGACAGTGTCAGGTAGGAATGACATGAGACTTTCCTAATAGGGTGTTAAACTGCACTGCTTAATGTACTATACTCTTCTCATCCTATATCTAAGCCTATAGCATATTTTAGTGAAGTGCTTAAAAATGGTTCAATATTTGAGAAGTATGTTCACCATTTGACATTTTGAGCTAGTTTATTTTCAGTATATTATCAAAATCAAACCTCCAATGCTTTCTCATGTGTGTGTGCTGCTCAGAGCATCAATGTTTGCCTTGTTGTTTTCCCCCTAGGAATATTGCCTTGTCTACTGATTTGAATGTTTTAGCCTTTTAATCTACATGGATTTTAATGAAAACTCTTTTGACTGTTAGTTCACAGCTTTTCCTTGCATTAAAAAGAGCCCGAGGTTTTTTCCATTGAAGTCCTAATATGGTGAGAAAATGCCAGCATCTGGAAGTAGTGACTTAAAAGGAATGAATTACAATTTCAATGAAAATATTACAAGATACTAATTCTAATTGTATGAAAACTTTTGAAACAGTAGTGCAAAAAAGCAGCAAATCTAAAGTGTCACATCAAACAAATTATTATAGACAGAAATCAAGAATATAGAGAGAGATTTCAGAGTCCTGGAGAGAGTAGTAGTTTAGAGGGCAAAACTTAGCCTCCAGAGTTGGGAGAGCAGCAGTTTGGAAGTGGGGAGATGGAGTTTCTGATTTTAAAGAATTTGCAGCTGGCAAGGAGGGTTTACCTTGCCTGGATTCTGGGGCCTTCAGTTTAACATGTCCTTCCAGACCTTACACATCTTGGCACATCATTTAAATCACACTGTCCAAACAGGTCCCTAAGTCTTTCTTGCTTTCCCATCAGTACTTTGTTATCTTTGCTCCAAATGTATTCATGTATGGAACATTTATATTTAGAAAAGATTAGGTTAGAATATATTACAAGTGGACAGTGTCTGCTTTACAGAAAGTGAATAACAGACTTAGTCATTCAAGTATTTGGATGTCTGCAAGAAAAAGCTCATAGAACCAAAGGTATCCCCAAAGGACTTATTTATGGCTTCTTTTTCCCCCCTGAGAGCACTTAGCAAGAATCATATTTTCCAAAGCCTCCTGACCTGCCCATGGCCCTTTCTTTTACTGAAAGCTCTTACCAATATTCAGGACACATACAAGCAAACAGGGACATTGTTAATTCCTGTAACTTCAATTCAAATTTCACAGATGCTGACACCCTGGAACATCTGCCCCGCTGCTAACTTAGAGTTCTGCAGACACAGGTTATTCACTGTACTTTTCAATAAAAGATTCAGTCCCAAAGTTTAAGAATATCCTAAACATTTTTAAAAATGGATGACAAAGTAGAAATGTTTTTACCAATTTCAGTGATCATCACCAGACTGCAGGGATAATTAATCTTGATCTATGGGCACTAGGTACCAACAGATAGATCCATTCTAGAGAATTCCTCTCTCCTCCTTTTGTGTGACAGAGAAATATAACCAGTAGTGTCCAGGTTTCTGACATTTTTAATATTTTCATGTTTCCATCTCCTTTTGTCACTCTGCTATGAAGCCAAAAACAATTCAAAATGCTACAGAAGCAAGGAAAACTAGAGAGTTCTCTGTCTTCTAGAACATACAGAAAGATAACAAAAGAGGAAGAGGCAAAATCCTAATATTTAAGAATTCAAACTTTCTTTATTTAAGAAGATAAAATATTCCTGTGGAAGTTTTTGGTGTCAAAACAAACATACCATTTCAATTTGTGGGAAAGAGGCTGCAGACATAAAATTTTAAGTGGAGCCATGGAAATTCTAAATAACCATGGGTTAGAGGAAATTATGATTCTATAATACATACTTACTGTGCAACAAACAGTTTTTTTCTTGTGATTGTATTTAAGATTGAGGCTAAATTCTGCTTTTATTGAAGTCACTGAGTGTCATTATATAATGAATATATCCTCCAGCCTCTAAACCCTGGAACATAGTGTGAGTGAAATCAATTATGTATCCACTATGTTCTAGAGCAGCCTGCTCATTTTTGTTGTTTCAGCAGCATCAAATACGTATAGCAGGTGCCATCTTCTGGCAATGTCATTTCTGAAATTAACACTAATCTTACACAGCTTACATGCAACAAACTATGAGGAACTGATTTTCAAATATTTGTGAATGATGTTTAATGTGAAAGAAAAATGTTATATCCTTGAAGTTTAATAGAAAGCATGAAGAGTTCTGTTTTTTACTTGACAGTTCCTAATAGTCTGGTAGTAAAGAAGTGTATATTAAAAGCTTAAGCACATAAATACACACATAAATAGCACATAAATATTTTCCAGTTCTTGAAATGACAAAGTTTGAAGGTAGGGCTTAATTTTTTTCTTAGACTCACCAATGCAGTTAGAAAAAAAGAGAACAAGCTTTGGGACTCAAAAGGGGATTTGATCTTCAAATTCTTGTGTAATTATACATAGAAGAAACAGGAGTCATAAAGTGTAATGATTTTCTGGAGACACATGTCTTGTCTAGCACAGAAACAAGGAAAAATAGCACAGAATGAATGTGGGTAAATTGTAAAGCAGTTTTATTCAATTTGGATATATTTAGAATATTTAATTGCATTTCATGAACAATTAGTGAATTTCAGTAGCATCCCTATGTGGCAAAAAAATATGGTTGGGCCACACAACAAGCTCATGGAAATGAGGTCTGCAACTTCTGACATGCAGTGCTCCGTTCTATTAGACCAACAAATTTCCCAGCGCTCAGCAGAGCGCCTTCATGAGATCTGTGCCACTGCTGCTTTCACAAAGATGAAGCAAAGACAACAGCAACAACTCTTCCAGGTAACTGCAATTTGTATTCATTTTCTATTTCCAAGTCCTTTTGGACTTAGTGATGTTAAGGTAAGGAACAAAGACCAGGCATCTCTCTGCTCTCTCTGTCTCTCTTTGTAGCATCCTATGTTGTACAATTTCTATTAGAGACAAATTCACAAAACACAGAACCAGACAGAGTAAGGAGGTCAGAAACAAGATGCAAAGTGATCCAAAGGTGTCAGGACCACTGGGGCTTCATAAAAAGAAGGAAATGGTAGTAGAGACCAGATCAACATTACTGCAATGTGGCCAAGGTGAAAAATAACAACTACATGCATTTTAGGATAGTGAGTTTAGTTTTGTTGAAGAATCTCTAGTGTGTTTAGTGCAACCCATTGCTATAATTTCTTCTATTAAAGGATAAAAGAGCAGGTGATCCAAAAAGCTGACACTGAAAGATGATTCCCTGTCATTTGCAGCCTATGAAGACCACGGCTAGAAAAAGAGATTTTTGCTCTGGTCGACCATGGAAGTAGCAGCTGAGTATTAAAGCAGTTAAAGGGTTATCTTCAGCTGGACCCAGTGGTAGAGTGCATTTCTGTATAGGAAAGCTGTCAGCTCTGAGAGATGGGCACTCCTACCCCACATGTACTCCATTACAGGACAGCACAAAACCCTGGTGATCCATACTGGGACCAGGCTAAGTCTCTTTCTCCCTTGGAGAATAGTGGTAGTTAAGTGTAGCTGGCCCAAATCATGGCATGAAAATCTTGAGGGGCTTCAGAGAGATGCAGCCATTGGGAGTATCTCCAGGAGATGGGACAGCTTTTAGCAACTGTACCTCTATTAAACCTTCATGGCTACAGCCTTGTTAGTTGATAGCTGTCGGCCTCATGGAGGTGGCCGTCCATAAAAAAAATCTCTTAGGAGGCTGCACTTGCAGGAATTTTCTTCTTAAAAGACTTTAACACTGAAGACTCTGTATTAGGTCACTCTCTTTATGTAGAGAAAATATATCTGTGAGGGGATCAACATGATACACATACTACTAGTTCCATGTAATGCTGTGCATTCACGTGTACTGCAAGCAGTAATCTGTGCCTTAGCTGCTGCAGGTGGCATTATTTACATTACAGAATCACAGAATGTTAGGGGCTGGAAGTGACCTCAAAAGATCATCTAGTCCAACCCCCCCTGCCAGAGCAGGATCCCTTAGATTAGGTCACACAGGAACATGTCCAGATAGGTTTTGAATGTCTCCAGAGGAGACTCCACAACCTCCCTGGGCAGCCTGTTCCAGTGCTCTGTCACCCTCACCATGAAAAAGTTTCTCCTTATGTTTACATGGAACCTTCTATGTTCCAGCTTGCACCCATTTCCCCTTGTCCTGTCACTGGACATCACTGGGAAGAGCATGGCTCCATTCTCCTGACACTTTCCCTTTATGTATTTATAAACATTAATGAGGTGACGCATCAGTCTCCTCTTCTCCAAGATAAAGAGACCCTGCCCTTCAGCATTTCCTCATAAGGGAGACGTTCCAAAATTTATTAATAAAAGCCAGCAAAGTGCTGCTTACCAAAATTAAGCCTTTTGGCAATGGTATTAGAAATTCTCAAATGTTTAGAGCTACTTTTAGTAAAGCTTTCTTTTGTTTGATTTTTACGTAATTCTGCTCAGATATTTTTGGAAATGTTTTGCTGATGCAACTGTATAGGGGACACAGTCCCAGTGAGGGCCTGGTTTTGCCACTTGTCACCTATCTGGGATCGAAGAGCTGGTCCCTCTGGGGCATCTCAGCTTGGCTGAGCACTTCTGCCTCTCACTGAGCTTGTGATCTTGGTAGGGCAGAGACTGTTTCCATAGCCCTAATTGCTCAGTTTGCAAGGCTCCTTGTTACAAGTGTTTTTGCGCTTACTGAGGCATGTGAATCAAACTTGTCTGTGTTTGCTTCAGCCCTGTAAACAGTGCTTGTTACAACACGGGCTGTTTGCCTGATTATTCAGAAGTCTAATCATTGTAGCCTTCACTCTAGCAGCCCTCACAATGAGCTTGTTTTGCAAAGCCCTCTCACAACTTCCATTACTATGTCTATGTCTGAGAGGTTTAGTACTATGAAATTCTTCCACATTGCATTGTTTTTAGAAAAGAAGAAAGGAAAAGAAAGGAAAAGAAAGGAAAAGAAAGGAAAAGAAAGGAAAAGAGAAGAGAAGAGAAGAGAAGAGAAGAGAAGAGAAGAGAAAAGAGAAGAGAGAA
>JANIJG010004316.1:0-12782 GCA_024611175.1 Megaceryle torquata | reverse complement strand
AAGAAAAGAAAAGAAAAGAAAAGAAAAGAAAAGAAAAGAAAAGAAAAGAAAAGAAAAGAAAAGAAAAGAAAAAAGAGCTGACACCACAGCAGCAGCTTCTTTGCACAGTGCAATATTGTTCTCCAGGACATGCCCAGAACTACACTGGGCACGAGTTGTTTTGCTCTATGGGAACAAGGGCTGTTTCCTCCTGGTAATTCTCATCTGCCCAGTCCTAAGCCTCATTATAATATCTTCTTCCCTATTTAAGTAATCACTGCCTGCCTCCTCATTCCAAAAGTCGAGTAAATTAATAAAACCTGGAAAATGCTATCACTTATATAGGGGAAACACAAACTGGCTGTGTTTTCCTTCTGGAGACTATAGCTTAAAAAACTGGAGCGTAACTGTTGTCATTGTCTAAAACTTCTGTAGCTGCTGGTAATTTACATTAATTAAGCATGCAAATAGATTGCATAAACAACAAATTGGCCTCAGCATTAACAGTTTTCCTCCCACATTCTCTGACAAGCAAAAGTGGTATAATGGTATGGAAGGGACCTAATTCATCCTAATTCTGATCTTTCTCTGGGAGCAGAAGGAATCCAGATGGGCTGCTGGTTGTGTTAGTAATTTTGACACATGGAAGGTTTTGTATTTCATATACTTTCAGATAAAGACTAATTGATTTCTTCTTTCTTTAGCAACATTTACAGCAAAACAAAATGATAATTAGGATGTTACTGGTCAATCACATTACCTCCAGTACGCAAAGTTCCTTTTTTGTTGGTGGAAACAGAATTAAATATTTATAAGAAGCATCAAACTCATTCAGACTATTTCTAGGTAACGTGCAAGAATCATGGTTGTGTTTTTTATTGCCCTAAAAGGACCATGTTCTTTGAGCTACGGAAATCAGTACTTAAGGTTATTGATCTGTTTTCACTTCAGCCATGGCAGAGAATGTGTGAGTCAGAAAAATTTATAATAACAATACTTATTTATTTCTAAACATACTCTTATTTTACAGCTGAACAGAATGAATAAGGAATGTATTCATATATAAATATCTATGTGTAGTCCCCACCATTCCCCAGAGATGTCCATAAGCCCTATAGATCACACCAACCCTTATGTTTCATCCATTTTTCCCTGCTAGATCTCACAGTCTGCCTCAGCCTCAGACCCCCTGGCTTACTTTCCTACAGCTGCCCCATATTGTCCCACAGGCCATTCATTCTGATCTCATGCATTTCTCATCTTTCAGTAATGTCATGCATGTGCTCCATTCCAGGACAGCACAAAGCTGTCACGCTGTTTGCTAATAGCACGGTGGCTACGCTAATCCGAGTCTCTCCCTCATTTAATGGGAGAGCGACACGACTATGTCTGGAGTGCTCGTGGGTCTCTGCAACATCACTTGCAATGTAACTCTGGGTAAATGATCGAGTTGTGCTTCATCAGTAGCTTAACTTTTTTGACTAATGCATTTTCTCTGTAGATCTATTTCTACAACTCTTCAACGCTGAACACTGCTCTTGTCTTCATCCCTGTACACATTCACTATATATGTCAGTAGCTGTAGAACCAGAACTGTGCATCAGTGCTCTCATTGCTTTTGCATCTGCAGATCAGGTTTTACATATTTGGAGTCATATTTGCTTATTTTGATTAGCAGCACCATTCATGTGGTTTTACATTGTCTCTTCTAAGTGGAACTGAGACATAAGTGCAAATTCTACCTCATTTTGAGGTCAGAATGTTCCTATGTGCTTCGCCAGTACATCTGTTCACCAGAGCACTGGCAGAAGCCAATGGAAACCAAACCCGGATAAAGCATATTCAGTAGTGAAGAAAATTTTCTCAGGTATTAGCTTGGCTCCACTCACAGCCTTTTAACTTCAAATACAAGAAGGAAAAGTCTCATATGTAAGACAGAGTGAAAATGTAAACAAATAAACCTCTATTCCATAGTCTTTATTTGACCAAATTAATTACCGTTTGCAAAGTCTCCTAAACCTTTTAGTATTTATCTTTGCTATTTTGAAGGCTGATTGTTTTTCTTACATAGTTTTCTGCTCAGCAAAACCACAATAAAATCATTTGATTCTATATGCTATAAGCCCAAAGTAAGAGCTTCTCCTATAAATATTCAGAATTTTTCTTCAAAGTTTTTGTGGTTCAAGCTGTGAGACAAATGTAAGTAGGTTATTTTAATACTGCTTTGATTTTGTGTATTTTTTTTTAATAGCTTATGTATGAGCTCTACAGACTCCACAGATTCTGACACAGAGTTTTTCAAGATTAGTCCTAAGGAATTTCTCTGTGACCATTGCAGAAAAAAATGTGTTCTTAAGTAATCAGCTGTGTTATAATTTCCTGTCAAAACTGCAGGCACAGTGAATTTGCTACGACTGAACTGCAGCAAGAACTACTGGAAGAGTCAGACAGCAGCCTGGATTTCAAAGAACTGAACTTCAGCAGAGGGTTGTACTTGCATTTTCTTGCTCTATTCTAGGCCTGTTTGAAGTGATGATATCTGGAGAGAGAGGTCTCAACTTCTACTTACACTGAGGAAAAATCAGTGTCCATTAAGTGCAGACTCAAGTGGTCGGGCAGGCATTAGTGTCTTCAGAAAGGAAAGAGATGAGTGCCTGCCATTTGGGACAGGCAATGCCTAAGGTTTGCAGGTTGCTCTGTTTGTTGGTGTCTAGCAGTATATGAGGGCAGCTAAGCTCTGTGAAAGGAACATGGCCATGGACTTTGTTTTTCTTTTGTTAAATTAGGAAAATAGCTATTCATAAAGCTGAAAGGCTATTGCTATATATGGAGATGTTATTTCTGTTTAACCTCAGACTCCCACTGCTTGGATCTTAGTTAATTGTGTCATGTTCTATTTGGAATATCTCTCTAGGCAGCGTCAATGGAGAGCGCTGCTGGAACTTACTTTAATATTTGCGTGGAAAGTACCGAAACACAGGTTCTGATCTGAAGCCGTCTGATCCAAATTCTGCTTCTTCCAAATACTGTGTGGTGATGACCGCAAAGCCTTTGAATCATCTGGTGTTCTAAAAGGGAGCCTGACTCTGTGCCCAGTGAACCACAATGACCTCCTTAATAAAACATGCAGTTCAACTTGATGTTGAACTGCACCATGTGTAATGGCCTTGCGTGCTTTACACCATGCCAGGCCATTTTTATAAAAATAATAGACTGTGTTTTAAAGAAAAATAATTGGCATTCATTTACACTGACAGCCATCTTCACATAGAATCTTACATCTTTGTATTGAAAAAAACCCGAAAATATTCTTTAAAGAGATCCATTATGCTTTAATCCATATTGGCCTTGTGGAATCTCTGAGACTGCAGTGGAGTATCTAAAGTCTTTGGTGAGATGTAATGAAATCTTCATGCTGAGGTAACTTTCTTGCTTAATAGCGTGGTGGGAGAGAATCCATTATGTATCAAATCCATCTTTGTCTCTGTGGAGACATTCATTTTAAAGTAACATTTTAATCTTGGCTGCAGCCCGCAGGGGAAAAAGAAGATACCCAGCACTGAATAATGCATGTCGAACCACCAAAGGGGATGCTCTATTAACTCTGATTTACATATGACTGCTTGTTTAAATTTGTAATATCACCATTCAGATGGCATTTTGGAAAGGTGAAGACCTGTTTTAGGCTACCATAATTCAAGGAGTAAATGAACAGAGTTTAAAAAACATTATTTGAAATCACATATTGTCAAAACAAGGATAATCCCAACCATGATCACTTTTCTAATAAATCAACTTTCATGGTCCTTTGCCTGCCTCTGGCTTAAGAACTATTTGCCTCTGTGTTCTTTACTATATCTATTTCGATGAACCCTTGGCAATTTTAGGTTCAGAAATAATGAATATCAGTGGAGAACTAGAATTTAACGAATGGCATTGTAGGCACCCATTTCTTTTATCCATTTTCTTGCCATATGAAGTTCTGCTCCATTCAGTTTGGCCATCTGTTTTGAGTCAATTGGTCTTTGATGAGCGTTCCTAAACTTAGTTTTCAGTAGTATCTCTTGGCTTTTCAGGGCTGTGTGCATAGAGGGAGACATTTTGCCATTCTGGTAGCATTTGTGCATCAGTAATGGTATGTGCTGTAGTTTGGGAGTGTCTGGTTGAAGACTTCCCACTCGCTGCACTGGCACTGCCTTCACTGACAGCTCTTCATCTCTGAGCACCGAACTGCCCACTCCTGCGCTTTGGGTAATTGACAGACACAGTGGCGCTTACTGCTGGGCAGAGGCAGCTAACCACGCTGTACACACTCACAATCTAATAGCTTATTCAAAATACTTACAAAGTAATCTCAATGAGAATACTTTCAGGATTTGTTTTATGAGCTGGAAGCAGTGAACACTGTTATAAATGCTTGCATGTTACACTCTGAGAGGAATAATTACAGCACATAGTTACTTATGTTAATACTATCACATTATCTTGTGATAGCTGTGCAATTAAATGAGTCACCACTACGCCAAAAACTCATTTGTTTCCAAGCACCCCACAAATATGCTGCATTGACTGTCTGTGCTTCGGTCTGATAGCTTTTTAGTCACTGCATTCTCTTTGTGTTTGGAGAACAACAGAGCTGTGGAGCCTTTGAAAAGATGGAACATACTGTTTGAAATTTAATAATAGAAGGATATTAATTTAATGAATGGTTTTCCCAAAATGTATTTAAGAAGATACTTTTCTGAATGATATTTATATAGCAATGTCTGAACCTTAAAAGAGTATTTCAAGAACAAAACCACTGTTGTGAGGCAACAGTCTGCATTCAGTTTATCCTCTACATTGACTACAGCCTGTGTACTCCATATTCTACTGAAACAAATCCCATTGGTGCTGTTTATTCTTTTTCAGATATTCCCAGAAATATATGCAGAATTTTTGTGCTGAGCAATACTGGAACATCTCAAAAATGAGTGAATATTCCTCCTGAAGAATGATCAGCTCTTGGTTTCTGGTAGGAAAGGAAAAAAAAAAAAAAAAAAGAGAAAAAGGAGCCTATGATAGCAAACACAGAGAGGAAAAGGCTCATCAGTGTTGCGGCAAACAGGTTTAAGATAACAAATATGGTCTGTCCCTTTTGTGTCACAATAAACACAGCAGATCTTTGCTGGAGAAATTGTATATTAATGTAGAAGAAAACTGATAGAAAAGAATTGTTTTTCTCTGAACAGCATCTTTTCCTTTTCTCTTACTAGAATCTGCAGTTTGATTTTTGTTTACTTAAAGCTATCTCATTGGCCTGGAAACACAGCTAGGTCTAAATGCAGGTAGCAATCACAAAACTTCCACCTAAATCATTACGCAAGAAGAATAAAGCCTTAACACAAGCGAGAGCGACGTACAAGCACAACAGCTCCTCTCCTGGTTGCTGTAGCAGCTCAAAAAACAACGGGGAAAAAACAAAGAAAGGCACAGTTAAGCAGTGCTAGAGAAAATGTTCCCTGCGGCCTCAGGACCGTGTTCTGTTACGGTCAGATGCTGTTAAGGTTTAATAAAAGGGAGAAATTGGGAGTGGTACATTTGTATTGCAGAGTTTAATTGTGACCTTTCATATTTAGGCAATATTTTTTTCCCAGCCCAGGAATTAAATATAGTAGGGAGACACTCTGCAATGTGACACCAAGTATCGTTCTTCCCCTGAAGAAATAAATGTGAATGATGAAAGCAGGAATGTGGAAATAAAAGTGTTACTTCCACACTTATAATGCCAGCTAGCACTTGTTACCAAAGTTGTGAAAATAACACGATTTACTGTAATAGTTTACACTTGACCAGTGAGGTATAAAATAGCTTTCTTATAGACATATAAACTATGGTTAAATTAGGCAGAAGAGACACAGAGCAGTTCCCACAAAAGGTTTAGGAACACAAAAGCATTAGAAATATAAGAGGCAGAAGCAGAACATCCTGTTTAGAGTGTATGTTGAATGGAATGGAAGCGAAAGGAATTACACCAAAAAGAGGATGAGGCAGCTCATCTCCTGGGTAATTCTTAATCTGAAACAGAAGTTGATTTAGGCTGAGGCTATAGAAATTTTTTACTATCCTACAGCGTTTTTACTGATAATAAAACAGGGACCATAAATGTGAGAATGGTAAAAGGGCATTTGATTAGCCTGACCATTTGGATTTGCACTGAAATGACAAAAGCTTTGACTTAAATAGTGTCATTTTATTTGTATGCTCTCACCTAATTAATTATTTACATTGAATATTAGAAATTTCAAGGCTTGTTTTCCTTTTTTTTCACATCTGGATTACTCAAAAATCTGAGGTGAGAGCATTCACCATTCCTCTCTTTGAGAGAGATGGGGATATCAAACTTTCCCTTACAGATAAGGGAATTAGCTGTACAAAAATGAAGTAACAAACTAAACAGCTGAAAACAGCCTGAGCTGAAAAAAGCATCTCAACTGAATTACACTTTTCCTATTTCCCTAATGTGATAAACCTTACACTCTTACAAGATCTGTCTTTTAAATGGAAAATCAAACAGAAAACCTCAGCACGTTGGGGGTTTTTTATACTTCATGAAATATTGAACAAAGAAGAGGTCAGAAACCATTTTGTTGACTTTATAGGTCTCCTGAGACTTCTTCAAGCTCTCTTCTTGATTGCTGCTGTACATCTGGAGTGAGAGTCAGCCAGAGACAAGATGGCAGGTGTAAGGTGCTCTTGGAGATGTAAAGCATTTTCCTCCACAGCATGCAAGATAAACACAACCTTTTCTGTTTCCACCAGAAGGATAAAAAGACTTTATGAGCCACGCTCTTGCCCCAGAAGTTTCAACGCGTCCAGGAATTCCTCCTATAAATTGAAATATGCAACCGTCTTTGTTGAATGGAAAAAATAATTTTAGGAACTACCAGGAAATAAAAAGGTTTCACATGCTTTCCTAAAATAACTTAATTATTTAGTATAGTAATTGCATGTGTCTAAAGACTAAGCCACAGGCATCAAGGCTTTTGGAAATAAATATAGATAATAAACAATGTACTCTCAAATTAAAAACATCTATATCTATAGAAACAGCAACCAAATTACTCAGAATATGTAGTCACGGTAAGTTTGTGAGAGATAAAACCTGAAAGTTACAATCCTTTGTAGCATGAGTGCTGCTAATATCAGCTTTGATGAGACTCAGCTTTTTCTAAAGAGTACCAGCAGATGGCACTGGAGGAGAGAAAAAGGAAACGTTTTGAGCGGCCCAGAGCTAGTATAATAAACGTTCGTTTTCGTTTGGGAACTTGTGCATTACTGAAATAGTCTTTTCCCTTCCTAGTATACATGCCGCTTTCTTATATTAAACATTTCTCTTTCTATTAATATCATCAGATATTAATTTTACTGCTCTTGAATTTATTGGGGAGAGAAAATAATGTCTTGAAATCTGGATGTGACACACATTCAGCCCAAGTGCAATATAAGAGTTGATGGACTGAAATCTTTTCGTTGTGCTTGGCAAGTTCACGAGACTTCACTATGCACGTCTACGATAGCTAAATTCTGTGGTCACTTCTGATCTCACATTCTTTAATTTATTTGCTTTGACCAGTGCTACTTTTAAATGAACATCTCTAAATTGCACCTGTCTTCACTATTGAGTCTCCTAACATTTTTATAATTTTCCTCATATTCACAAAAAAAAAAATGTTACAGCTAACTATGCAAACTCTGAGAGCAAGCCCAGATCATAGGAGTGGAAGCCCATCAGTCCTTGCTTTGCTCACCTGCTCAGTACCATTCTGAATGACCGTTCAGAACAACTGGAGGGTGATTTATTTTGTACTAACTTTTCTCAGCTGCCATGGACAAATTGGTGAAATTCCCCCAAAACAAAGCAGATTCTGGGAGAAACTAATAATGCACAGATGTTATTAGAAATCGTAATTAAAAAGAAATTCCTACATTATGAGGATTTGCCTAGGAACCAAAAGACAAGTATCAAAGCATATATATCTCCTGTATATTTTTAGGTTATTATGTATTATTGAAATATGAAAATCACAGCTATTAAGGAGGAATTAAAAGGACCATCCAAAGGAGTAAAAGTTTGCAGGTGGCATGCTGATTGTTTAAAGATGCTATACCAGAGACTAACAGTAAACGTGCACTACTTACCAAAAAAGACTTGAAAAGGACCACACGCATACAGAAGCTGGCATGATTAGACAGAAATTTGAAAGCAGCTGTTAGAAATAACAGTCAGTCTTTAAAAAAGTGGAAATTATGTTGAAATGAGGAAAACAGAAAAGAACACAAACTCTTTCACTATTAATATGAGCCCTTTATAAAGTGGGCCAAAAATACTTTGAGAAATAACTTCTGATAAGCATAAGAATGAATAACAGAACTTTCTCTAAACACATCAGAAGCATGAATTGTGCCAGACAGTTTATAGTCATTCTATAATGTTTGGGATATAAAAGGAGCATTTAAAGAAGACAAGCCCAGAGCAGAAATGCTAAATGAATTTTTCACATTAAGGTTCTACATGGACAAGCTTCGACAGGTCTCCACAACAGAACCCTTTTTTATGGGGCCAAGTCAAAGAAATTATCTCAAATTGAAGTGTCAGAGAAGAAATTTCATATTAGATAGAATCAGATGGTAACAAAATCATTGAGAGTAGATCAGGTTTTCAAAACACTTCTAAGGGAAGCCTGATATATGTGACAAATCTTTAACTGCAGTGTAACTCAATGTAAAGATCGGCCTCTGTTCCAAAGGAAAGGAAAGTGCAAATGTGAAATCTCTTTTGTTTTTAAATTCAGAGGGACCTAAGGCATCACAGATCAAGAAGCCTGATTTCTGCACCGAGCAAACTGACATCAGCTGTAATGAAAAATGGTCAGACTTATGCCTTAACCATAATATAAATAAGGAAAGTTGATCAAGCTTTTGCAAAGGGAGGGTATAAGGCACAAATGATCAGAGTTCATTGAAATAATCAGCATGCAGGTGAACGAAAATGAATTGGGTGATATATTATAGGTGGATTTCCAAAAACTTTCAGCAAGATCCTTCACCAAAGCATGCTGAAGAAAGCAAGAGTGAAATAAAACATGTTTTCTCAGGTGTTCATGTCTAATTGAAAGAGAAACTTCAGAAATCAGAACAGAGCATGAAAGGGTGGCATCCATTTTCACAATGGCAATGGTTTACTCACAGGTATTCTTCAACATTTTATGCTAATTCCTATGCTACTTTATATTTTGAATGTTTGGGGAAAGAAGTAATGTTTCATAAGATCAGCAGATGATACAAACCAAGAGCTAATTGTGATGGGATGTAGAATGTTCTCTCAGTACAGAGCAACTTGGGAATAAATGGTGGAAGAAATTCAATGTTAAATACAGAGTAATACCCATGGGGAGAAAAAAGCCTCATTTATACAAGTGCAGCTCTAAATAAATTACAGCAACAGAAGGAGGTGTCTGAGTTCTTGGAGAATTACTGTATGCAAAAGTCATATCAAGACAGCAATGGCAAACAAAGCTCAAAGTATTAGGAGAAGGCAATGGCAAATAAAACAAAAACCAAGATTCAATTATAACCAGGATGCAATTTACAGATCCAAATTTTTAAAGTTGACCAATGTTTTGAAATTGTGCATTGTTTTGGTCATGCTTCTGAAAAAATACTGTAGAAAAAGAAACGATAGTAATGATGGCAAGATGTGTGACCAAAGATAAGGAATGGCTTCCAAAAAAGATGAAATCTTAATAGAGTAGGGATACTTTAACTTGGATAAGAAATAACTGTTTGGGATATGATGCAACTGAGGTTATGAAATCTTTAGTGGCATGGAAAATATTAATATGGAGGGATTCTTCTCTCTCTCTCAGTGTAAGAACTGGGTTGCCCGAAATGTCATTTGAGCATGGTAGGTTCAAAATCAAGAGAAGGGAGTAGTTTTTTATTTTTAGTTGCCATGGAACAGTAGCTGCTCTCTCAACTCCTGCTCTATGGAGATTTGAAAAAGCCCGCAGAAACAGAAGGACATTCGCCAAACTGCTAAACTGTACCTCAGTCATGTGTAAACAAATGTGATTGTCTGCTGTTTATGAAAGATAGACACTAGCTTCAGGGAGCTCTGTTGTGAGAGAGGAATGAAATCCATAGTTCTGAAAAAATGGTATGTTATGTTCATTGAAGAAAGGGGACTGTCAGTTGTGATGTTCAGTTTTACCACTCTTTTTTTACCACAGTCAGATGTCAGTCAAAATTTGCCAGGATCCTAGGAAAACATGAAGGAATCTTTCCCTGACACTTTAACCAGCACTACTGGATGAGATGCATCCCAGATAGGTTTTGTGATTTGCAAGTATGTACATCTAGTCTAAGGCAGCCTCAATACCCAACAGACAAAACAGCTTTCCTTCTATACACAAAAGACAGAAATGGGTCCTGCCACAGAATTTCTCCCATCCTAAAGTACAAGCCAGATGTGTGACTTACTAATTTCCAATGGTACCTGTCACTTTTCATGAGAGTCCCTCTGGAGACATGAAGCCTCCAAGTCTTTTCAGCATCACAGTCCTATTGTCTTTGCTACAGAGTTAACTCGAGTTAAAGTGCTATCTTTGTATATTTTTTATGCAGATGCTCTTGTTCAGGACAGCACAAGAGGAGTTAATGCAGTGTAGATTACAATTTAATGTCTACAATTTAAGCATCAGTCTTTTCCCAACATGTACCTCTGCATAGCATTTACTCTTTACAGAGTAAACATCTGTGGAAAACAAAGCACTAGACACTATGAGATGCAGCCTGCAGGAGTAAGACAAATGTGTGCATGATCAGTGCAGGAGATTGTGAAGCTCTCTGCAGTCCAGAAACCACTTCAGATACATTAGTTCAGGACTATGTCCAAGCTAAGTCCTGAGAGTTATATTTTTATAGATTTTTTAGCAATTGCAGGTAAAGGATTAGAAAATTATTTCTGACACCCCTAGCTAATTAAGAATTTAGATATGATAACAGAAATAAGAGTAGGATGGTATATGAAATTGCCTACCTCTGACACAGAGAGGTCATCCAGTTTTGTTAATGACACAGTAAAGCAATAACCTTGTTGAATGTGAATCTGTTAAATTGGAGTCTGTGAAGAATGGGCTGTAGAAATGCATTATCACCAAATTCCCTGAAAAGGCATTTACAAGATCATGACATGCTGACATCAAGCACTTTATTATAAGTTTAAGATCTTCCAATAATATTTGATAACCGTAATGAGACTTCCAATGGAAAAAATACTTAACTGTACTATTTATTTAAAAAAAATCCAAAAAAGCCCCAAATGTATTGTGACATATATTACCACTGTAACTTAAAATTAATGTATACATGAGTTATGAGGGGAAAAGACGCAATTTTTTACTAATCACATGGTAGTAGTTCTGTCTCCTTTCACTTGTTCCTGCAGAGTGAAAGACATTGTGAATATGAAAGAGAAACAAACTATTAAGATGTTTGGCCTCTTAACTTCGGTTTTACTTCTGTCATGCAAGCACAATATAGCCCATACTAGTTGGTGACCTTCCTGGGATGTTCAGAAGGATGAACATGAAAAAGAAAAAGGAAGTCTGGCTTTCTGAGCAGACTTTATCTAGAAACCAATGTTCATATTAAAGGCTGAACTGTGTTATTTTGAGCTGTAGCATATATACCTCACCAAATAAGGGACAAGCCAACTTAGGTAAAATAATAACTGCCTCTGAGAAGAACTTATTAGCTTGGGCACAGTTCCCCATCAGCGTGTCCGAACAGCTTTTGGATTGAATGTGTCTTCCATTTTGCACCTTAGAAAATGAGCTAAGCTATTCCACAGCTGTCTCCGCCTGACTACATAGACATGTCCTCATAGTATAGATTGGACCAAGGCCCTTCCCCAGCTTGCTGACACAAGTTGGCTGTCAGCTACACCTACTTGCCAGATGATGTGAAGCTGCTGTAGCAAGTTGAGTTCAATATCTATATCTACAGGAAATTCATTAGATGGGCACTCGAGCATGTAACATAGTTCCTGAATTTTGTAGGTTCCTTAAAGAGTGTTGTATGAAAGTAAACAGCTTTCTCTGCTTGCTTACTTCCTTCAAACAGGAAAAACTATTGCAGTTAAAGCTGAAGATGGAAAAAAAGGTAGAGATTCCTGTCATTAGCCTTATGGATTGATCAATCTCCAGTGGAACACAGACTGTGCTTGGATAAAGTTTAGGAACTCTTCTCTGAAAAATGCATCTTCCTCTGTGGAGCACCTATAGTTCAGAAGAGAAGGAACCATGACATTTAACAGAGAGCCTGCAAGGTCTGGTGAGTGGCTGCGTTGCACTCAGAAATCACTGTGGTTCTGGAAGGCTTTACAGGGAATGTGCACCTCCACAAATCAACAGTTCCTGAGTGTTTACACTTCAGTCTGTTCCACTCCTCCCCTGCCTTTCTTCTCAAAACCTAAAGCATTTTGGATTTGACAGCTGGAATGTATATGACAATTTCAGCATTATGGGGACATTTGTATAGCTATGTGATTGCATGCTACAGAGGAACTTGATGCAAGCCCAAAGCAAAGAAGGACACATAAACAAGGGAAACATTAGAAAAAAATAAATATAGGGTTCAGCGGGGGGGGGGGGGGGGGGGGAAAAAAAAAACAAAGCAGAAGAGAAAAGGAGAGGGGGGGGGGGGAGGGAGGGAGCGGGGAGAAAGGGGGCTGGGGAAGGAGGGGGGGAACGGGGGTGGGA
>JANIJG010004315.1:6410-39057 GCA_024611175.1 Megaceryle torquata | reverse complement strand
CGTTGACCCTTTTTTTACTGTCCACGTCAACGTTTTTATCCCTTATATGCAAGAATGAACCATACTTTTATGGTTTTGTGGGGTTATTTTTTTACTTTCAGGCTTTTTTACTTTTTGGGGATGTTTTGTGGGGTTTTTTTTAACTTATTTGTTTTTGCTGGGGTTTGGGGTTTTTTTTTACTTTTTTTTCTTTTTTATTGTTGTTTTGTGGGGGGTTTTTTCCTCTTTTTTTTTTCTTTTTTTTCTTTTTTATTTTTCTCGTTTTTCTTTTTTTCTTTTTTTTTTTTTTTTTATTTTTTTTCTTTTTTTTTTTTTTTTTTTTTTTTTTTTTTTTTTTTTTTAATCCTAAAATTATAGAATAACTCAGATGGGAAGAGTTTTCAGGATGTGTCTAGTCCAGGCTCATGTTCAAAGCATCAAGTATGAGATCAGAACAGGCTGCTCAGGGTTTTTGTGACAGACCTCCAAGAATGGAGATGGCACAACCTCCCTGGATCACCTGCCTCAGCACCTGTGTTTCCTACCCACTGTCCCTCATCCTCAGAAAAGCTGGGGTTCTTGGTCTCAGCACCTCTGCCCTGGGTAGGGGCAGGTGGCTCTTAGGGCCGCACATCAAG
Source organism: Megaceryle torquata (assembly GCA_024611175.1). Taxonomy (NCBI): domain Eukaryota; kingdom Metazoa; phylum Chordata; class Aves; order Coraciiformes; family Cerylidae; genus Megaceryle; species Megaceryle torquata. The sequence goes on along the minus strand of JANIJG010004315.1, from coordinate 38,440 downwards.
CCCAGCTCCCCTGGTACCTTCTCATAGGGTCACTGATCCCACACTGACTATCCTTAAGGTTCCCCTGGACTTGCCTTGGTTTGTTCAAGTCTCTTCTCCATAGAGAAACCCATCTGGAGGCAGAATTCCATGTGGGGTCTAAAAAGGGACAGTCCTTTCCCTTGATCTGCAGGTGGTGCTTTTGCTAATGCATCCCAGGATGCTGCTGGGTGCCCTTGCTGCCAGGGGTCTCTGCTGGCTTATGTCCCCATTGGTTCTGCCCATAACCCCAGAGCCTTTTCTGCAAAGCAGTGATCCAGCCCCTCAGCACACAGCTGTAGCTGCTGGGGGAGTCTTTCTTCCAGGGGGAAGGACTTAGTGTTCCTCCTTGTTGCATCACATAAGGCCTTTGCAGACACATCCCTCTGACTTACTGAGTTTTCTCTGAACAGTGACCCTGCCCTTGAGCATTTAATTCTTCCTCCTGCCCCCTCCAACTTGGTGTCATCTGCAAACTTGATAGTTGTGTACTCTGTGTCACCATCCAGGTTATTGACAGAAGTATTAAGCAGGACAGATACCTTCTTATTCCTTTTTTTAAATTATTTCATTTCTTTTAAAGTTGTTTCCTCAGACATTAAAGTGAGGAAAAAAAGATTAATTTCCACACTTTCAATGCTTATGGGTTTTTGGCCTTTTTTTATTGTTTCCTTTTTTCTTCTTTTTATTCTCCTTGAAATAAAAGGTGAGAAGTAAAATGGATGGTAAAAAAAAAAAAGAATAAAAACTAAAAAGAAAATCTTGACATGGAAAACCAAGGCTGTTTTCCAAAATATATATGATGTGAAAAACAAATCAAAAAGGAAAAGGGCCTTGCAAAATCAAAGATATTTTGATAAGATTTTCAAATCAAACTTTTTTTTTTATTTCTCAAAAAAACCCACCATATATTGCCCCTCTGAAAACACTAGATTTAAATTACAGAGATTTAAAAGCTACTAGGTTTAGAATTACACAGAATTGATTATATTCAGCAATGAACCAGCTAAATTCAGAATAACTGAGGCCTCATATTCTCATGCAATTATTCTGGGTCAATGATTATGATAAAGACAGAAAATTATAATCCAACTAATGAAACACTCTTGATATATTTTCTGTTGGATGGAAAAATATGCTTCACATACTATACAAACTGGGGATATGGTCCTGTTGTCATTGCCAGAGAATTAGCACAGAATCAAACAAATGAGCCAGGCAAGAATTTTACTGAACCTTTTGTAACCAGGGAATGTGCAAGCAATTATTTTATCTCAACGTGATAAGAGAAAATTACATTTAAACTGTGCTGCCTATAAACATAACATCATTTTTTTTTCCAGGACTGGTGCCTCAGGCAAGGTCTGTGTGATTCAGACTGGAAAAATTTCTGAGCATTTAAAGAATGTGTTAATCCTTATTATCTGATATCTCTCCTGTTAAAGGCCTAAGAGGATTCTTCAATCCTCCTCTTCTATGCCACAGCTTTACTTTGAATCCCAGAATCAAGGAACACCCCAGGACAGTGGGGACCCCCAGAGAACACACAGTCTGGTTGTCTGTTGAAAGCAGGGTCTTAAACTTTGGTTATCTGTGGCCCTGGCAAGACAAATATTTCCAATGAAGGAGATCCTCAGTAACTTATTAAAATATTTAATTGTTCTCACCATGAGGAATTATTTTACATATCTAGACAGAAATTCTCCCTGTGCTCAGTGCCTCTTGTCCTCTTGCATCCTTGAGAAGGAAGTAGATCCTCATTCTCTGTAGATATTTTTCAGGTATTGGAAGACTATGATTACATCCCCTATGAGATTTCTCTTCCCCAGGCTGGATGGTCCAAATTTTTCAAGCTTTCCTCATATATCTATTTCTCCAGCCATCTTGGTGGCCCTCTGCCATACTCTTTCCAATTTTTCTATGTCTCTTGAACAGAAGACAGAGCAAAACTGGATGCTTTATTTTATTGGTGACACAAATAATCACACATCTTCATCTGCTGATTATATTCTTACTGATATATGCAGTCGAACACACATTTTGCCTCCATTGCTGCAAGGGCACAGAGATGACTCTGGTTCAGCTTGCTCTCCACCACCCCTCCAATTCTTTTCCAGTATCCCAGACACTGACTCCTCCACTTGGTGATGCTGCTTGGGATTATTCCAACCCAGGTGTAGGACTTTGCATTTCTCTTTGTTAGACATCATGCATTTGCATGATTTGCAGATCTTCCAGCTTGTCAATGTATTGCTGTATGGTGGTGCTTACTTCTGAAGTAGCCACTTCTTCTCATGATTGAATATCTACTTCCAAGTCATGGAACAGAAGTCAAGCTACATCAACACCACCACCTACCCAACATGGCTCAAATTTGAAAATCTGAGAAGAAAGAAATATGAAGAAAAAAAAAACAAACCTCATAATAAATAGTTTGCAGTCAGGAAAATATGAGCAAAGAGAATAAACAATAATCATATGGTAAATCTGAAGAAACACCATAGATGCATCTGAAGACAATTTGAAAGCTTCAGGCAGAATTATAGACCTCTGCAAAGCATTCTTCCATTCAAAAGATAATAGTAGATTAATGATACCAAAACAGATCAAAAAGAGAGTTTATACATATTTATAATTAGTTCTAACATTGTTATGGTGACTAACCTACCTCACAAAAAATAACTTTATTAAGAAGCCCATAATATGCCATTGAATTAATAAAGGAGACAACCAAAGATGCAGTGCTGTAGTTGCCTCCAGTTAGTGGAGAAATGGCTATACAACTGCCTCCGGCCTTGGCGCTAACTGAAATGTTAATTACAGTTGATTGTATTTACTACACAAGGTTATCAACCACAGCTTTGCTGACGGAAGATGAAGGAATTCACACAGAGGAAAAAAATTATTGTTCTTACCTCTCCTGCAGTTGAAAAAGAGATGCTAAAGTATGATCTGGAGAAGTTCATGATACCTAGCTCAATCGAACACAGATGCACCTGCTGTCCAACAGCTGCACTAGTATGTTCTGTTCAGAATCAGGAGATTCACTGTTGCCGTTAGGATGCCTAGCAGACAACATCAGATTCTTTTGGTAGTTATTTGCATCTATATCTTTCAATAAATTGGATTTTATGACCTTTACAGATCAAGAGCATTGCTTAATGGAAAAATGGCAGCTAAGAATGTAGTCCACCATATGTGAATTAGAAGTCTAAAATTTAGGTAATCTGTTTGTACTTCTTCAACTTTGGAAGTTTAGCATTGGTCTTCTTTTTTTTTAACCCTGAAAACTAGAAAACTACAAGGTCAGAAATAATTTTTCCATATACAGATGTTCCAAATTAAAAAAAAAATTCTTCATTGCTTCTCATCAAACCCTCAGGTATAAGTTTTTCAGGTTCTCACACACTTGCATCTCTTCATTACTGTCTTCACTAACTTTCGGCAGGTGTGCCTGGATTTTTTATTTTATTAGAACATTTTCTCAAGCACCTCTAGTAATGCTAAAACTATGCAGAAAAATACAGCAGGAATGACAGCCATCCTGGGACTTAGGAAACAAAGAGTGTACTCAGTCAATCCATAAATATCATTCATATGAAAGAACTGAAAGACCAAATCCTGGTCTGAAGAGGAAGTATAGTACAACAATTACATACTTTGTAATGATAAAAAGCAAAATGTTGTTCCTGCCTAATATCCTATTCAGCAGTTGTGGAGTCAGAAATTATATTTAAACTGATTTTAATAGAATGCAATGATGGAAAAATTAATAGGTTAAAAATGTTCAACAATTTAGTAAATGAGCCCTTTCAAAAGGTTTTATTTTTTTAAAGAAATATTCACTTGCAGTTAACCAGTGATGACAATTAATCTGAAATGAGTGATGTGATGCCAAGAAGGAGCCACCCACAAGGATGTTTCCCTGAGCCCCTGAGAAGAGTCACATGCCAGTGTCAGATACTGGGAAGGACACTGAACCATGATCATGTGTTGTCCTAACTAATCAGAACAATTATTTAATCAAACATGAAAGAAACTGAAACACAGGCACAGGGATAGATTTAAAAGTGTAAAGTTTCAGAATTTTAACTTTATATTTTGTTAGAGAAAATGGAAGTGTCCTATCCTAGCAAGATTTCTCTGCACATTGTGGCATTGATATTTGTACTAAGCACACAGCATAACCTGTGGAGAAATAATTTTAATGTTTTTTGGAACTTGAACATTTTGCATAACCCACGTGCTACAACAGAGAAGATCTCAGAGGGCTGTCAGGCTTTGTGTATCATGGGTATGTCATTTATCTGTCAAAGAATAATGCAACATTGTTCTGTAGAAACATCTTGGAGTAATGAGTCAGCTTAATCTAGGAGATGCTGTTCTCTTGGTTTCTCTACCGGGAGAGGAAATGACACTAGAAAATGCACAAAAGGAAAGCAAAGAAGCAAATGTACATGATAGGAAATAAACAGGAGGGGCTGACAGAGTAAGGCAGGAAGCTTTGGGCAAGGAATAAATCTACACAAATTCCTGCTGATTAACTTTGACAGTGTCTGCACTCCTGGGCTTGGATGTGCTTTTCATTTGTTGGTTCTGGGGCATACCCCAGCTGTGTCTGCTCCCACGGCAGAGAGTCTAGCACCTTGCCTTTCCTCTTTGAACTCTGGTTTCCCCATAAAGCCACTCCACCCTTCCCTGGGGCAGACAGTGGCCCTAACTTACTGTCAGGGGGCATTGGGAAGCCCAGAATCCCCGAGTGAGCAGTGGCACACATACAAAAGATGCCTGAGGAGCCAGATGCCATCAAAAAATAGTTCAGCACTAAAACAGGTGACATGCTCAGCGGTTACATTTGAAACAGGAGCAAGCTGAATACTGTGGGGCTGATCACCTGTACAGTTAGTAACACATTCAGGAATCAAAAGTGTGGTTGAAACAAACCAGCTCTCTGCAGGACAATGCCTAGACACAATTCATAGAAGAATGTGCACCAGTAGGGGCCCAGTGAAGGGTATACCAGTTCTCACTAGGCCTAGTGGACAAGTGTGAAGCAGCTTTGTTTCACTTTGCTCTGTAGTGTCTTCTAATAGAATTCTGGTATCTTAGCACACCACTGCATGCCTTCCCTTTTGTTTCAGTACTCTGATAAGCTGAAACACTGTCCTCACATTATTGTAAGTACTTAGAAAAAACTACTCATAAAAATTACTTCTGAGTGCTATGGGCAGCACACAGGGCACTGACTCAGAGTTGAATGGTATGTACTATGGATGTGTACCATCTTACATCACTTGGACTCAGAAAAGAATCCATATATTTAGCAGCCAATTCCAGCCAATTATTTGGATGTAAAGTCTGTTATATCTCTCTGTAAAGGCAAAGCTGGGAAAGTAATTATGTTTGAGGATTCTTTTTAGGTCATGAACCTGTTCCTAAACTATAAATCCAGAATATCCTTATGGATGGAATCATTGAAAATAATCTATATAAACAACATTAACTATTGTGAGTTGGGGAAAGCAAGTTGGTGTGCTCCGCAGAGGCCTGAGGAGTTAGCTCTAGAGTCTCATTTTCATAAAAGGATCAGAAAAACAAAGCTCATGCCTGGGAATGGTGCCAGAGGAACTGTTTACTGATCTAGGCAAACACACAAAGATTCAGTGCTTGAGGATACAATGCATCAGCTTGATGAAAATCCAACAGTTTCTACCAGGATTGTGAACTTCCAGTTCAGTTCCTACTCCTGAATAACTTAGGACAGGTTTTGAGGAGAGTGGGAAGTACAAATAAATAAATACATAAAGAAAAGCACTGGAAAATGAACCCATTCAGCTTTCAGAGAATTTTGTCCTGAGTCTGGAATTCCAGAGCTGGCCAGCACTGGGATATACCAAAAATGTAATTCAAAGTATTTTCCAAATGAAGGGCAGTAAGGCTGCTTCTCATCTTAAGAGAACTTCGCACACAGAAGGGCAACTGTACAAAGGGACAATTGCCTCTTCCCACAGCACAGCTAGCAGTAGCAGGGGAAGGTGAAGAAATGTTTTTATTTTCACTGTTCACTATTCAAATATGATCTTCTATAGTGTTTTGCATGCAGTGGAGGCTGAGGTATAAGGAAAAGTCTAAAAGGCCATTTCTGTTAATCCTCACAAAATTCTCAGATTCCTTTTCCTTACTGGTAAATATCTCCAGAATAGATAGGAACTGTAATCATTTTCATCTTAAGACAGAAGCTTGGGAAAACACACATTAACTTACTTGACAAGATATACATTTTAACCACAGAAAAAGGAATTACCAAAAATATTTGGCACTTACTTGATTTATAGCAGTTTGAATAATTTTAAACCATAAAAAGACATCACAAAAGCTTGACATTATGTCAGTATGCTCCACTTTTCATATTCCAATGCAAAAAAATAAATCAATTGTCTATGTGATGCATTTAACATTCAGAAGCTATGAGAATCTTCTCAAAGTCAGGCATTACATAGCTCTTCTGTATTCATCTCTCAGGTGGCAAGTAAAGGCCTGTGGGGACAGCCACAATATGTGTTGTGCAGTGTTTAAATTTTGGTCTGTGTTGTGGATTAAGTGCCACCATGAGGAAAGATGAGGTCAAGGGGAAAAAAGTCATGTAAATTGTCACAAAGCCCTAGCTTTCATTGTGGTACAAGCTCTGATAGCCTCTGTAAAAAAAAAGCTGTTACACAAATATACAAAGGGCATTTTAAAATCATTTTAATAATAAAATATATGTCAGAACCATACTGAAAACCAGATTTCAGCTCAGTGAACTGATTTTTCATGCATTATACAATGCCTATTACCATGTAAATAGCTATGAAATACAGTAATGTATAATTTAGGAGTTCTGTGTTTCACAAAGTAAGCATAGAAAGCACTTGATATATTAAGTTCAAAAACCATTTTATGACCTTTAATAGTCACATTTACATAAAAAGCTAGCAGACAGGAGAAGAGAGAAATCAAAGTCAATTTTTAATTATAGGGCAAAGATCACATTCAAGTCAAAGATTATCTTCAAGTTCAGAGTTGAAGACACTCCCTAACTTTTAGGATTTACAAGGGATGAAACTCAAGATTTGGATACTCCTTCCGGTAAAACCAAAGGATTTTAGCTCATGTTTTCAGGTACAAATTACTTCCTTATTTGGTTAGATGCAATAGACATGATATCTTTAACAGTATTTATAGTCTGGTTTTATAGTATGACATTAAGAATTTACTTTTCTCCTCAAAAACATCTGTATCATTACTGTTCCAGTCATGCACACTATCTATCTGATAATGTGTGCTTTGCCTCTGCTTCAGCTTACACCCACAACTTCTCATGGCAGAGGAACTTGCACATGGAAGCTAGTTCACTATTACTTTGGGTAGTATGGCCCTCACTGAAGTAGGCCTGGCACCAACAGTCACATCCAAGTTTTCCTAAAAACAATTCAGTGGATCCTTTGCCCTTACAATATGCCTCAGTGCTGAGTATTTCTACTCTGTGCCACTGTGTGTGTCTCACTACAAAGACAAAGAGGGCAGAGGACCTTTGTCCACTAAATGTGAAGATTCCAGGAAGGCATCTCCTTTGAGATAGCCTGAATAGTATGTACCTGACTAATACTTTCTGATAGGAAGGAAACCAATTTCTCCAGCTTTGGAGATTTCTTTTTCAGTTGATTCAAAGAAACAGGGACTTGTGAAAGAACTCTAAGGACAAGTGCACAGCATTTGGTGTTTGGTGTTTAGGTTTTTTTTAAATTATTTACAGAGTTTATCTAAAAGAAGGAAGGCAGAAATAAAGGGTACACCTGAAGAGGAGAAAACAAAAAGAGAGATACAAATCCTCTCCTTTCTTTAGGCTCATCAGTCCTAGCAGTCATTAATGAAAAAATACAGTCTTGTCTTTTCAGACATCTTTCGATGAAGATGATTAGTGTCAGGATTGTAGTATGGTAAGGCAAGTGGCAGGCAGGCACTCCTGGCACTCAGCAAAGGCTGAAGTGGCACACGTCAGTCCCAAAGAATACTGCGGGGTGCAATGGGTGCACAGTGTGTTAGGAAAAAAAGGGTACTAGAAGGTCCTGAATTGCCTGTACTTCAGTTAAAATTCAATCACATCTGAATACAGAGTGAAGCTAGACATTAATGCTAAAGCAGCCATGGGAATTGTAGTTTCAGAGAAATGCGTGCTGAGAGAGGAGAGGAATGGATGTTCAGCAGGTGCCTCATGGACATGAGCAGCTTTTTCAAGATCTTATAGAGAAGACTTCAAAATGACAAGTAAGGCCAAGAAAGCCTTAATACCAGAAACACTTAAAACAGTTCTAATACTTAGAGCAAAAAAAGTATTTGCACAGAATACAGAAATAATTTCTTCAAAGAAGAAAGTTCATATCTTGGAAGTCTTACGGCAGACGGATCAAAAATACTTAACGATTACTCAGAAATATATGTCAAACATGAAGTTCAGGTTAAAACAAAATCAATTACAGGCCTGACAGAATTACATGAATGACAGTAAGAATGGTGTTAGAGACATCAGGCGTTTTCAGATTGCAGTTGATAAAGCTGATGTCAGAAATATTTTGGCATACAAGAAATCTAAGCGTCATCAATATGATGGTAAAAGTCATAGAATGGGATCAGTCCTAACATGGGAGTAGAATAACAAGACTTCCAGCATCCTTTAAGATCTACTTTGAACGATGCTATTTACTTGTGTCACAGTTTCTATCAAATAAATTTCTTTGTTAGATCTTCATTACTGCATTACATCAGTACTACATACAAACTAATATTAATGTCAGTATGTTAAGGTCCATAGCTATGAAATATTTAAAGATAACAGTCTTCTTAAAATGCCACATATTACAATTGTAACCATGGGGCAAAGGGTAACCCACAGGAAAGAGGGTTAGTAAGTAACAAAACCTGTAGTTTCACCTTCTGATAACGAGAGCTTCACAGCTTGTAGAGAAAGAAAATTCCTTATCACCTTTTTTTTTTCTATGAAGACAAAATTTGAGCTACTTATTTCTGCATTAACAGTCAAGTTGAAAAAACAGCAGCATTTTAAGTACACCCTGGCGGTGCCTATTTCATTTCTATTTAGCAGCTAAGCCAAACTGTGTGAAAGTCTTCACTTCGGAAATTGTTTTTGAATTATGCATATGGCACTCTACAGTTTCAGAGGAAAAGATAAATTTATCACCTTAGTTTTTATTTTATTTGTTTCTGCATTGGAACGTTCATGTCTCCATTCTGTTGCTTCTCTGTAAACAGTTACACTGCATTAAATGAGAAAGGACAGGAGAATAAATAACCTAACATTGATATGCCCTTGAAATCTTGCTGCTTTTAAGCAAAAGGAATCTCTGAGTGTTTCCACTCTGCCCTGAGTAGCTTTAAAATAAGAGTGGAAGGTGACAACATAAACTGTTACAATAATTCTCTTAGGAGCTGCCTTGCTACAGATGGATTCTGCTATTAATGTTTTTGTCAGACTTCTAGCACTCCTACAATCCATCAGCTAAGGACTGTCTTGGACAAGTGTCCTGAGTGCTCATCACAGCAACTGCATTAGTAAACTGTTTCTAATCCGATCAAATGGCTGTGAATGGGTTTTATTGCTTAATCAAGAAATTATGCTATTAAATACTCCAGCAAGTTTGATTTTACTTTTTTTGTTTTCCTTTTCTGAAACACTGTATTAATGTGAATGGCAAGTATCCATCATGTCTGACAAATCAAGGTAATTGCAAGAGGGCAAGGCCATATCATAATCACAAATTGAAAAATTCTGTCACTACGGACTAGATGCCTGGAAACCATTTGAAGTTGAATAAGGAGCAATATCTTTCTCCTCCTGCCCCCTAGGACAAAATATTGAATAAAACCCATTTAATTAAGGCTAATCTCTAGGGTACTGAATTGTTTCCATTAAATGGCCACCTCTACTGACTTCTTCTCATTTCAGGAAATTAATTGAAAGCAATTATGTCTTAGAACTGTTTTGTCTTTTGGTTTGTGGCAAGTGCAGCCTCCCCCCCCAACCCCCCAACAAACAAAACAGACAAAGCAAACAGGATGTGCTGGAACAGCCTGGCACCTCAGCTGCACCTCACAGTGCTTAACTAGCACCTCAGCATCTGGACTCCTTAGTAAACAGGCTTAGGGTCTGGACTGGTCTGTTTTGTGCCCTCAAGCAATCAGAATAAATACAGCACACCCTCAGCTAGGGTATAAACAGGGTCCTGCCTAAGTGCCAGAGAAGTTGGTTCTTTTCAGACCAGCGGACCTGGCAGTCAGACCTTCCCCTTGGACACATTGTCCAAGGACATTTCCTTGGATTGAGTGAGTCTCCCTGGACTGATGAGTGAGTGAGTAAACTGGTGAGTGAGCCTCACCCTCCCTTTGGGTGAGTGGTATCTTGGGCAGCCTTGTGTGGGAGGTTTCCCCTTTATGAGTGTGCATGTGCCCATTTTGGTTCATCTTTCCTTGAGATTTAGGAACGGATTGTGTAGTAGTTAATTCCCAACAGACATCTGAACCTGTATTTGGTTAGAAGGAGTGCTGGGCAACTTTGCAATAAACCCCATTTTGGATAGTGGCTGGTTGTTTGGTTTGTGGGTGCCTCCATGACATGGTTTTAATCAATCAGCTCCTATGCAGGTCTCCCGCCTCTTAATGATGATATTTTACCTTGTAATCAGATGTTCTTTATATTGATATGTACTTCAGCCTGTGTCTGTTAACTTTCTGTGAATCTACAGAACATGCATTTAGAATAGGGACAGAGTCTATACTTGAAAGTATAAAAATATAATGTAAGTATATTGCATAAGCGTAAGCAGAGGTATTATTTGGCTGCATTTAATAATGGACAGATTCATTTTTGAAAGTGACATTATGGATGTATATGTGTGTATCTATCTAATCTAATGTGTGTATATATGTGCAGGTAGAGACAAACTGTTGCAGTTAACATCTGTAGTTCAGAAAGTGATACAACACACTTGCACTGTTATGTTTTGGAGAGGATTACTACCTATACTTTAGATCTGGTCATCTGAAAAATTACAGAGGTCTTATTTGTAATTTCAGATAACATTGGTTATTATTTATAACTTACAATTTATTTTTTTTTCCAGACTGAATAGCAATCTCATCAGTGTCAAATTTTAGTAGATTTATAAATTAATATGTCATATCTTAGAACTGAGACTCCTGTGACTGGAAGGTCCTTAGGGAATAGGAATATTTCCTTGGGGAAGTATCTACTGTTACATCTTTAAGCGCATACACAATTTCAATGACTTCACTGCAATCTTTGACTTGCACAGATGAAAACAAAACTCCAAAACAGTAAGAAAGATAATTATTCTTATCAGGCCTATATTTGAAAGCCCTATATAGTCTCCCAGATCTTACCTTCCATTACATTATAGTATATTTTTTTTCAGTTGTAATAGCTGAAAAAAATGTATTTAAAATATAAGACCTAGATGGGTGTTACAAAATGTCAACAAGATGCTAAAATGCAGCAAGACAGGACAAAAAGGTTTAGCAGCTGAGAACTGTCAAAAATGTTTTAACTGTAGTGCCTAAAAGTCATCCAGATGCAATTCACTATTTTTTAATATAATGAACAGATATCACTATTCTGTGAATAATAACCCATATTTAACACCATAAAGGATAGAAACCCCACCTGATGATGCTTTGCTGGAGTCAAGATGAACATCCATCCAAAATAAAAATACACATAAGCTACTATAAGAATAAAATTTTCTTTGTGATTCACAAAACCTGATTCTCCACCAATACATATCACAGTTTAACCTTTTTTAATTTTTGTAGTATGTTTAAGTACATAGGTGGATCAGTGCTTCAATCAGAATAATTACACTAATGGCATTTGAGTTGTATCAGCTGGAAGCCTGAAGGCAAGGCTAAAAGAAGTTAAGTGGAATATTGAAGCGATTAAAATAAAACTAATGATTGAGGCTTTTTCAGTCACATATGCTGGACATTTTAATATGTTTTTTCAACATTTTGTATGTTTTGGTAAATAGGCACATTCTGTTGTCTGAACACTAGAAATTTGGGCCTACCTAGTCTTTCAAGATGTAGTTTGACTCTTACTTTCAAAAAAGAAAAATACATAAATACTGAGTAGTGGTGTGAATCAGAAGATCATTTGGTTCAGTTTTCCCCAATACTACTCTTGAAATATTTGCACAGGCTTGTTACTGCTAGAGGTACCCAGACACAATGTACCCCAGGATGTAAGGGATTTTTCCTATCCCTTTCTGATGGTTCATTTAAGGATCTCAAAAGAGTACAGTACCAGAGACAAAAGGTTCCTTTTAGCAGCTTTTACTGGAGACATACATAGCCTCTTCAGAGTGAACCTGGAAGCTTGCAGCTAATGTAAAATGATTGAATTTAATGATTACACTGAGAGTAAATCAAGTCTTTGAAGCTTTCTTCTTCATATGGAATCAAGGATGCCAACATACACACAAACACACAGACCACACAGAGGACTTTAACACACAGTTGGAAATGGGATTTAGTGAGAGAACAGGATAAATTGTGCTGAAGTGCATGGATCAGTCAGACAAGCATTCTGACCAGTAATCTGTTTGCATATCACTAGCCCCTTTTAATCTCCTCTTCCATTTTTTTCCCTCATGTTTGTCCCTCTCTTACCTACCATTCTCCTTCCCCCAAACAATCCCCTTAAAACATCCCATAAAAAGTTTTATACAATCCCAAAATGCTGTTCCCTCCTGCATGCCATAGGCAGTAATCCACTTTACATGGTACTGCAAAAAGAGTTTATTTCACTGAATCATATTGGTGGGTTACACATAAGGTTCAGTGATCCAGTCCTTCTCCTTTAATAGTTCTAGGAGCAGCTGATTCAGTGTTCTGTAAGTTTCACTGATTAGATTTTCACTGATGAGGTTAGTAGAGGTGTTTCACCTATCACTCTTCCCCTGACGTAGGGTCTCTGTGTCTGATCTGCATAAGCTTTTATCAGATAACTTACCAGCAATGATTTTGGTCTACACTAGTAAACTATGATAATAAAAATTTTCAGTAAAAGGTGGAAGAATATGAGAAAGGAAAATAGTTGTACAATATTAGCACTTGAGTAAATTAAGAATAATTGGTCTTGAATATAGTCAGTCATTTTGCCTTCTGCTTGACATCAGTTACATCTCCTAAATGCTTCCAGTCTGGACATACACATTCTAAGCACACCTTCTGTTCTTTGGGAAGGATTTAGGTCAGACATTAATGTACTTTTGGAATAAAAGTTATGTTAATCCTTGCAGTATTGTCTATTGATAATTTAAAGAAACCAAGAGAGAGGAATAAATTTTGCTCTAAGGAAAAAAACCCCAAAAGTAGTAATAATATTTTTTGTCAGCCATCACCCTATTTGGATGAAGCTGCAACTGCAGAAAACAAAGTGAAATGATTGTCACTGACTTAGAATGTGAAGACAAGTGTATTTGGAAAGGATTGCTAGATAAGACAAAGAACTATAGGATAAAAAACCAACAAGATGTGGTTTACCAATATGCTTTACCATGTGCACTAATATGCTTTACCATGTACATGCATATGTTTAATGCTCTTCAGCAGAGGAGAGAAAACATACCTTTAATTTTGTTTTTGAGACAATAGAAGAATCACATTGATACCAGTAAAAGAATACTCTGTAACAGTATGTAAGGGCAATAATTGAAGATGTGTGTTGTGTGATAGAAAAGCAAAAGGACATTTTCATTAGATAAATCAAAGGCTTTTTAAAGCCTCCAGTTTAAATTCTATAGAGAATTAAAAGAGATTCCTTTAGTTTTGATTTTTTTAAACAGTGAAGAATGTGCTGTACAGACATATGAAGGAAAAGCACTGAGTCTGCACTGTTTTAATTTCCTCATTTACATAGCTAAGACCTTGTCAGTGGCCTCAGAAACTGGGATTTGTTGGATTATAGCAGAGAGCAGATTCACAAAAGAAAATTGTGGCTTTTAAGTCCATTTTAAATACAACATGAAAATCACAGACTATAGCACTAATAACATTCTATATTGCTTTGGTGGCTCTTACTGAGTACTGTTTTCCTCTGAAATTTGCTAATGTAACAGGATATCTTTTTAGAAACTAAGGTAACAGAATTGTTGCCAGCTTCTGTAATATAGTGAGCTGAAAGCCAACAAGAAAATATAAGCAATAACATCTTCAAATACTGGAGATGAGGAACAGCTGACATTTCAGTGTCAAACTAACTATTTTATCATGTAATATTCCTTTGAAGTTGCTAGCATTATTGCTCCAAGCTTACCTTTATAAACTTGAAGTCCTCATCCATAAAACAGCTACATTTTCAGGTGCTTTAACCTGCACAGATTCATGGACAGCATTGGAAGTAACTGACTTGTGCTTACGGAGACCTACTTTAAGTTGTGATAACCTATCCTAGAAGTAAATTCATTTTCACACTAGTATGTTAGCAGGAAAAAAAAATATTCTGAACATTTACAGATAAGTTATCCCTTTTTACAGTAGTGTGTGTGCATGTGCACAAGTTCATCCCTCCCTGAGTTTCTTCTGATTATTAATTTAATTAATGGTACTAATGCAGTTTCTGGTTTTGTATGCTTATGTTGCCTAATTTTTTAAAATTGCATTTACCAATAATGTCTTTTTTTAATTATTTTTTTCAGCCTGAGCTTTAAAGAATTGAGTAATTCTATCACCTCAAAAATCTCAATCTATGTACTTTGTAACCCAACAAGAAGCAGGGCTTCAATATTTGCTTTAACAATAAGTACAGAATCTCTACAGATGATTTTTTCATGGTTGGTATCATCCTTGATTCAATGTGCAGCACAAAGCTTCAAAGACTTCACTTACTCTCAGTGTAATCATTAAATTCAATCATTTTACATTAGATGCAAGCTGCCAGGTTCACTCTGAAGAGGCTATGTATCTCCCCACTATAAGCTGCTAAAAGGAACCTTTTTCTCTCTGCTAATGCACTGTATTGAGAATCTTAACTGAAGTAACACAAATGACAAAAGGTTGTTCAGTCAGAGTCAGCACATATAGCCGAATGCACTTGAAAGGCAGTAGATTAATTCCTAGAATTCCAGTCAGAAGTCAAAAATAGTTGAAGATCACTTCAACTTGGAAACTTGGTATGAATGAGGAGTGTTCTTTCAGCAGCTGTGAATAGTGAGGAGATTTTTCAAGCCTCAGCCACTACCTCAACTGATGAAAGCAAAAGGAATAATAGTTGCTGCGAACCGCACTCTTTTACACAGAGCCTGCCATGGAGTTGTTGCTTTGCTATTACTGGTAAACATAACTTTGAGCACCATCAAAAGTGATCAACAACGTAAATTCAGAGTAATAAAAGGAAGGAAAGAAAGAAGTGTTAGTACAAAACCTCATCTATTTTACATGAATCATATTTCTGATTCCTAGGGATCAAACCTTCATTGCCACATGCTTGAAAAAGAGTACTTGGTTCCCATTAGTAAAGTGTATTGGAGAAGTTGAGGGATAGATCATAGTTAGGGTGAACTTCTGGTAGCTCTTCAAAGAAGCTATGAACATTTACAATGCATTTGGCTCTAGTATAGAGATGAGGACTTCAGTGCCTGGCATGGTAGTCACATTAAGTTTTGCAAAGTGGCTGCAGAATTAAGGATAAAACACCAATAACTTATTTTCATGTTTTTTTCATAACCATTTTTATGTAGTCTTTATACCATTCAAAAATGTGTTCAAGCATCACATTGGCTTGAATTATTCAAGAATCATGTATGTATACATGTATTTATATGCATAAGAAGCACATATCTATACATATATCAACTAATTTCCAGCTTTCTGCAATTAAAAACAAGTTAGTATGTTTTCCTCAAATCTATTAGCAAATTTGGCTTCAATGGGCCAAGAATATTCAGCTAAAAAATTATATTGGGATGAGATTTTTGAAACTGTGGGACATAAGGTATTCTCTTCCTTTTGAATTCCCAGTTTAATTACATTACACTATGCATGCTGACAACAGAAAAAACATCTCTTCAATAAACACTTTTAGTCTGTACAGAACAGAGTAACAATGGAGAGCTCTGTGGTGTGATAGTCTCTTATACAGCAGTTTGAGGTTAGGAAAACACACATGAATAATTAAGGAAAAAATGAAAAAATATTTTAGGCTTCCTGTATCCTAGCTAAACATACTAATGTTTTTTGTTGGCATGTTATAACCACTGCCTACTGCAATGGATATTTTAAAAATCTGAGTATATACTTTTATAATTTGTTGAGTTGAGTCAGCCAGAATAGATTTTTGGGTTTAGTTTTGACAAAAAAAAGCTAACTTCATCAGTATCTCAGGCAACTAGACTTTTTCACACAGTCTTTACACCAGGAGATCTCACTGTGCTTTGCAAAAATGAGGAAGCCAATCATGAACTTCAAAAACTAATATGGAAAAAGGAACTTTTTTTTTTTTTTTTTTAAATTTTCAAGTAGGGGCATTAGAAATCAAGACTAAGAGTATGGTAAGAACAGATGATAGCATTTCTTCAGTACCAGTCAGCCAAAGTTTCTCTTCAGTGCAGGGGACAAGGAGCCTTCTTCCCTTTAAGTGATGAATTGACTTAATCCAGGCTTCATGGAGGCAAACCAGAACAACTCAAATTAGCAAATCAGTCACCCAGAAGGTGAAATATATTGCCCAGACCACTTCTTTTTGCTTGTAAAAGGACTGAATTTTCTAGATCATGCCAGCAGGAATACATATTTCTCATGACACAGAAGCCATTGCAAAAAGTGTGTATCTTCAAGTTAGGCCATGTTTACATATACTTTGCACCTGGTGAACAGAACACACCATCTGTGATACCAACAGACATCAGCATGACACATGACACTTCATATCACAAGGGAGTAAGTGACTCTGAGCAGTCATCCTGAGGCATTCAATTTTTTTACAAAACTTCCAGACACTCCAATTTCTGCTTCTGCATGAGCTTGGAAACATGATTCAGTCTTCACAGATGCTGACATGTTCCAGTCTAGTTCATTTTCCCTTCATTTTGGGTTTGCTAAATTAGTTTTCCCTCTTCATCCCCTTCAGAGCTCAGTTGAGAAGGATGCTTCCACATGCTTCTCTCACAGCAGAAAAAGTGGAAAGTCTGTCTGTTTACCTAGTAGTTTTACCTTCATTTGATCATCTATTTAGAGCATTATTTTATAGGTAAGAATTTTGATTTGCCTGAACTTTCTAAGTTGAAAGAGGAAAATGACCCAGGATGAGTGCTTTAGCCTTGGAGAAAAAATAGAGATTATTTCTTCTTCTGGTTGCTATGAAATAAGTACCTACTGGATAGTAAGTCTACTGAATCTGGGGGATCCTGGCCTTTTTCTTAATGGCAGAACTGTTAGTGATGTGAGACAGGCATGGAGGATGGAAACATTTTTTCTGTAATTTTCTAACTTCTTTTTTTTTCAAATTGAATAAATCTTTTAATCCTCAGTCAAAACCTTCTTGTGCTGACGGATGAATCTGATTTTTCCCCAGTTCACAGCAGGTTAAATCAGGTGATAAAAATTGTTATACAGTGAGTGACAAGAGTGCAAGTTAGAGTAAAAGGAGACTTAATCACATAATTTTTGAAGAGGTATTTCCTTTGATGTAGCACCTGTGGGGGGTTTCCTTCCCTCTTATTTTCCCTTTTTAGTCTTCTTCAGGTTTTTTTCCTATAGCACTAAAACTAAGCTTCTATTTCATTAAAACCTGCTTAATAACAAAGACTTTGCATGACTTACCCTCACTGAGTACTAGTTTATATTTTCTTAGAGCAGCAAGCATTGATCATATACATGTATATCTGGCTTTGTCTAATAGTTTTTTGGGGTTTGTTTGTTGGGGGTTTTTTTATTATTATTTTGTTTTGTTTTGACGTTTTGGGTTTTTTTTGTTTTGTTTGGGATTTCTTTGTTGTTGTTTTTTGTTTGGTTGGTTTTGTCAGAAATGTGTGTGGAATACTTTCTTGACTTAAGTTGGAGAAAAATAAGGTAAGTGCATCTTACTGTGGTGCTGAAATAAGAGTCCACTTTAATGCAGGGTACTAGAATACACATGAGAGACCTGTTCCTGTCCTAAAAGCTGGCAGCTGAGCTTTCATTACCTAATCACAAAAAATGACATCTGGACAGAGACAAAGTCAGAAGTATAGATGAAGAGGGGATAAAATTCAGTAGATTGAAAAAAAAAATTAAAGCTGTGACCAAAAGGTGACAAATTCCAATGCCTAGGTAAGTAAATTTCCCTGCCAAGGGATATAATCCTGAAAAACAAAGAATTCAGGTCTCTAAGGCTTGCAGAAAAATTATTTTCTGTATGAGCCTAATCATAAATTTATCTCTGTCAAAATGGATCTTTGAGTCTTTGAACTCCTACAGCTATGCAATGGAGCTCTGCACTGCCCAGAGCTGACTTTCAGGCCATCATTGATCAAGGCTAAAATAAAATTAACAGCATGGTCCTGATACATCTCCTCCTAAAATTAAGTGGAAGCTTTCCATTTGCATTTATGAGAGCTAGGTTAGGCCTCATATTTATTTCTGAGATTCAGTCCACTAAACATGCTCAGTATTGTCCTTTTGGTACAAATCTACTTCATACCAAAGCTTTTAATTTATAGAACATAGAATTCCAAAAGCTACCGTGAGAAAGGGTTTCTACCCTTTCCTCTCCATCCAATTTCATCGGCCCCAGGTACAAATTAAATCTTAAAGTAATTCAGATATCAATTTCTGAGTATTTGAATTTATGCCTGTGAAATACTGGAGAAGTGTATTTTACAAAGATGAAAAGTGCATAACAAACAATTGAACTCCAGAGACTGAGTCATACAAAATGAATTGTCTTATTTGAGACAAAATACCAGGGAGTTTGGGGATCAGAGGGAATGATTTGGGATTTACAAGTTGTCTTTTTAGCATGTAACTATAAGCAGCAGCCCACCCAACAGT
The DNA here is from genome assembly GCA_024611175.1 of Megaceryle torquata. Taxonomy (NCBI): domain Eukaryota; kingdom Metazoa; phylum Chordata; class Aves; order Coraciiformes; family Cerylidae; genus Megaceryle; species Megaceryle torquata. Next base: position 19,321 of record JANIJG010004315.1, on the reverse strand, counting down.
TGCATTTATTCCTGGATTTTTTTTATATAGTTACGAAAACACAGTAATGTTAACACTTCATGGAGGGAACAGGTTTGATAAATATTGTGTATTAATATTTGGGAGGAGAGTTACTGTACAAAGACCCTGCATGTATCACCTCTATTCACATTAATTAGCATTTTATGTACAAAGACAGCCTCTTAACAATCTATCTGAATGTACACTGGAAAGGGAGCAGATGATAAATCTTGGTTCCAATGTTGTATTTAAAGGGCTAGCAAAATATTTCTATTTTAATACTTATTGGTATTCTTCTCTTCACAATCAGTGAAGTAATCCATTGTTCATGTGGAATAAAGTACTGTTTTACCTACAAAACCAGATGTTATTGCTTTAAACAGGCTCGTCCAAATCTGCTGCTTACAGCAGTAACTGTGTACAGCAAAAGGCTGAAAGGTAGTTTGTCACTGTCTGTAACAGGTACCCTAACAGCCCATTTCATTCCTGTTGAGCTGGCAATCAAGAATTAACGACAATAATGGAAAAAGATTCTTCCTTAATTTGCAGTCCCACTAATTGTTGCATGGTTTATGGATTCAGCATTTCAAAAAACAGGAACACAGCCAAATTCTTTTCAGAAACTACCTGCTTGGAAATAATTATTGTAAAGGCTTCAAAATTTAGCTTTCTGACCTAGTAAATAAAATTATATTTCAATTATGAATGGAACAATTGTTTTTGATATTCCAGTGAAAACTTCTGCTTTAAAATCCTGGGATGGAAAAAAATGACAAAAATAATGTTTCAGAGACATTAACAGCTAAATGCAAATCATGGTGAAAATACCTGCTTTCTAAAAAGAACTAGAGACCAGATGATGCTTTTCTGGAGATGAGGAAGGAGGTGTTCTCAAAATAAAATTGGGCCAGTTTCACTGACTTATTATGGTCTAGAAATGCATCCAAAGTCTTCAGTGATTGTTCAAACTAGCCCAAACCCTGAACATCATATTGTAGTGTCTGTCATTTGCTAGTGAATGCTCTGTTGCATTCAGTCACTGCAGTCCAGGTTGACTCAAATACAGTTGTCAGGTTCAGAACCTGGAACATCCTACTGAAAGGCAGCTTTTTATTTTTCTTTTATTTTTAAACACCATCCAAACAATAATTGGGGTAGCTATTTCTCTTAATTCCTTGTCAAGAAATGTAAATGCAAACACAGTAATAAAGGGATCAGGAGATACCTATGTAGACAGTACAGAATGATCCAGTTTATCAGCTATAGGAAGAATACATTGGGAAGAGGTTTATACATCTCTTTGAAAATGTCTGGATAACAAGAGGTCATAGCACAGCAATAAGGAAAGAGTTCTGGACTTATGACTGCCATGTGTAAAAGTTACTAATACTCATGGATATGTTGAGCAAACTTGGTGGTAAAAGAAGGACAGACAAGACTATAACTGCAGCCTGGCTCAGACTGCACAGACAGTGGTGCAGGCAACGGTAAACTCCATGCTGAAGTGCTACGGTTTTTATTCCTTTTTGGAGGTTTTTGAGGTAGATGGGGAGTTCCCTGCCCCAGGGAAGCCCAAGAAAGGAAGGAAAAACCTGGCAGGATTCAGCATCCCTCGTGGGAGATGCCAAGAAGGTGACGTGGCTGGGGGCGTTCCCAGAGAAACTGCGGGAGACTTAAACACGTTGAAACTGGAAGTGGCTCTCAGACCATGAACAGCAAGACAGCTGCATTCGCGCTTGTTGGCATGTAACCAGCAGGGAGTGCAGGCAGGTGGTACATGAGGAGTCTGTGTGGAGTGCAGCAGCCGCAGGTAGACAGGTTGTAGATGGTGTTCACTCAGGCAAAAGTGGTAACCTGTTCTAAAAAGGATGCAGCAACACAAAAAATGCTGCCACAGAGGCATGCAGCTGTCCAGGTCCTTGGCTTCAGGGAATGCCACAGCCTATGTATTGGATGTACACATCCAGTACTGGATGATAGCATTAACAGCAGGTGTGCAAGGTGTGACCAAGTAGATGACCTGCTTTGCATGGTGGCTAAGCTACAGGATGACATTGAGAGGTTAAGTATCAGAGAATATGAGGAGCAGATAGATTGGTGGAGTTGTACTCTACTATCGCAGAGGCAGGTACACCAGGAGACAGAAGCAAAAAAGAGCCCTCTGCCCTCCTGCCACCAGGTTAACAATAACAAGCAAGATGAGGGAAAGTGGAAGCAGGTTCCTGCTTGGGGTTGCAGACACCCCCCTTCCCTTCCTACCCCCCGCCCCTCCCCCAGATACGATTACAGAATAGGTATGAAGTTCTGGAGGTAAATGGGCAAGCTAACGATGACACAGATGACAGTCCATCTGGGTTGTAGCAGCGGCCCAAGGCAAGACAGACTACTCATATGACAACCTTTTCTATTAAGAAAATGAGAAGAGTAGTTGTCATCGGTGACCCCCTCCTCAGAGGAATGGAGAGCCCTATCTGCTGACCAGACCCAACCCATAGGGAAGTATGCTTTCTCCCTGAAGCCCAGGTAAGAGACTTTACAAAGACAATCTCTAACTTGGTAGGCCCCTCTGCTTACTACCCATTACTGATCTTTCAGGTGGGTAGTGAGGAAATCGCCACACAAAGTCTAAGAGGAATCAAGAATGATTTTAAGGCACTGGGGACATTAATCCAGAACTCGGGAGCCCAAGTAAACTTCTCATCCATCCTGCCAGGCACACAAAATGATGAGGAAAGAAACTGGAGAATCTCAGAGATTAATACGTGGCTCCAGGGTTGGTGTCACCAACAGAACTTTGGGTTCTCATGGTTGGACTGCCGCATTGGATGGCTTTAGGCTCTTTAGAAGGGATAGACAAGGAAAGAGAGGTGGAGGGGTAGCATTATATGTTAAGGAGTGTTTTGACTGTCTTGAGTTCAATGTTAGACACACCAAGGTGGAAAGTCTATGGATAAAGATGAAGGGGAAGGCTGATATCCTGGTGGGAGTCTGCTACAGACCACCTGACCAGGATAAAGACACTGATGCGATATTCTTTCAACAACTTGGAGACATCTTGCATTCACTTGTCCTTGTTCTCATGGGAGACTTCAACCCACAAGATGTCTGCTGGAAGTATAACACTGCAGAAAGGGGGTGTTCCAGGAGGTTTCTGGACTGTGTGGAAGACAACTTCCTGTTGCATCTGGTAACCAAGCCTACCAGGGGTTGTACCCTGTTAAGACCTGCTCTTTAGGAACAGGGAAGGGCTGGTGGATGATGTGATGGCTGGAGGTCGCCTGGGGCACAGTGACCATGATGTGATAGAATTTTCAGTATGTGGTGAAGTTAGGAGGGCTGTCAGTCAAACCTCTACCTTGGACTTCCGGAGGGCTGATTTTCTTCTACTTTAGACTCTGGTTTGCAGAGTACCTTGGGAATCAGCCCTCAAAAGCAAAGGGGCCCAAGAAGGCTGGATTTACTTTAAGAATGAAATTATGAAGGCGCAGGAGCAGGCTGTCCCTACGTGCTGAAAAATGAGTCGGCAGAGTAGATTGGCCTGGATGAGCGGGGAGCTTTTGCAGGAACTCAGGGAAAAAAAAAAAAAAAAAGAGTGTAACAAGTTTGGAAGAAGGGGCAGGTGAACCAGGAAGCTTTTAAAGCCATTGCAAGGTTATGTAGAAAGGGAATTAGAGACGCAATGGCTCAGTTGGAACTTAAGCTGGCCAATTCCGTCAAGGATAATAAAGTGTTTTTATAAATAGATTAATGACAAAAGCAGGGCCAGGGAAAATCCCCATTCCTTACTAGATGAAGGGGAGAACATAGTAATGGAAGACAAGAAAAAGGCTGAGGTGCTCAATGCTTTCTTTGCCTCAGTCTTTAACAAAAAGACTGACTATCTCCAGGGCAACTGGGTTCCTGAGTTGGTAGGCAGGGATGGGGAGCAGAATATCCCTCCTGAAATCCAGGAGGAAGTGGTTAGTTACCTGCTGTGTCACTTAGATCCTAACAAGTTTATGGGTCCAGATGGGATTCACCCTAGGGTGCTTAGGGAGTTGACACAAGAGCTGGCTAGGCCACTCTCCATCATTTATCACTAGTCCTGGCTAACAGGGGAGGTCCCCGATGACTGGAGGCTGGCCAATGGGACACCCATACACAAGAAGGGCCAGAAGGAGGATTCAGGAAGCTATAGGCCTGTCAGCCTGACCTCAGTGCCTGGCAAGGTTATGGAGCAGATCATACTGAGTGCCATCAATCAGCATGTACAAGACAACCAGGGGTTCAGGCCCAGCCAGCATGGGTTTAAGAAAGGAAGGTCCTGCCTAACAAATATGATTTCATTCTATGACTGGGTGACCTGTCTGGTAGATGAGGGGAAGGCTGTTGATGTGGTCTGCCTAGACTTCAGCAAAGCCTTTGACAAAGTCTGCCACAAGCATCCTCCTGAAAAAGCTGGCAGCCCATGGCTTGGACGGGTGCACCCTTCGCTGGGTTAAAAACTGGCTGGAAAACTGAGCAGAGAGAGTGGTTGCAGAGAGAATGGTGCAGCATCCAGCTGATGTTGGGTGATCAGTGGTGTCCCCTAGGGATCGGTACTGGGCCCAGTTCTATTCAACATCTTCACTGATGACCTGGATGAGGGGTTTGAGTCTACTGTTAGTAAAAGTGCAGATGACACTAAGTTGGGGGCGAGTGTCAATCTGCTGGAGGATCAGAAGATGCTGCGGAGGGACCTGGACAGGCTGAGTTGACAGGTTGAGACCAATAATATGAGGTTTAACAAAGCCAAGTATAGGATCCTACACTTTGGCCACAGTAAACCCAGGCAACTAGTGACAGGACGAGAGGGCATGACCTGAAGCTGCACCAGGGGAGGTTTAGGTTGGATCTTAGGAAGCACTTCCTCACAGAAAGGGTGATTAGACATTGGAATGGACTGCCCAGGGAGGTGGTGGAATCGCCATCCCTGGAGGTGTTTAAGGAAAGATTGGATGTGTTGCTTAGTGACATGGTCTAGCTGATGTCATGGTGTTGGTTCAAAGTCTGGACTTGATGATATTGGAGGTCTATTCCAGACTCAGAAATTCTGTGATTCTGTGATTCTGGTGATTCCAGGGACACCTCTGGGAAAGGCAACAATCCTAAAATTCAGACCATCTCCAAGACCCAAGTATATAGGTTAAAATAGATACCTTAGTGAGGACTACAACACAGAGTTGTGTCTTATGTTCCCTCCAAGTTACAGCCCTTAATAGGGAATAAAACCAGGATTATTAAAAGAAATCCTCTGGGGCGGGAGGGGAAAGAAGCCATAATTCATTCAGAACAATTATTATATTTTTTCTTGGATTAGAATAAACAGCTTTGAGCATGATAAGTGATCTGAAGGCAAAGGTAATGGTGTTATGTTGGCAAAACTTGTCTTCACCTACAGTTTTGGTAACTGTTGCTTAGGTGAGAATTGCCTGGGTGTTGTGGTTTAGACTCATCCAGGAGCTGAGCACCATGTGGCCACTCGCTCACACCCCTCCCCCAGTGGGATGGGAATGAGAAGAGGGAGAAAAAGGCAAAACTCTGTGGGCTGAGGAAAGAATTTAATTGAACAATGCAAAAGGAGAAGAAACAACAGTAATAGCAAAAATGGTAACAGACCAACAAGAGCTGCACCAACAGCTCTGCATGAGACCACATGCAGGCCAGGCCCACTCTCTGCCCTTATTTAGCAGGCATGACATAAGTGTGGTATTGAATATCCCATTGGCTGGTTCAGTTGCCTATCCTGGCTGTGGTTCCCCTCCCAGAGTCTGGTGAAAATTAACCCTGTACTAGCTGAAGTCAGGACACTGGGCTTGGAAATATGAGCCTGTACATTCTTGCAATGTGGAGCAATACATTTATCTGCTGCTTTTATTATGACTGTAGAAGCTAATCATCAAAACCGTATTTCTGTGCTGCAAAGGTGCTTAGGTTAATGACATTTAGAATGAATATAGTTAAAACTATTTCTTAGTTTAGGAAATCAAGGCACAGGTGGTGTGTTTATTTGCATATAAATTACATTACAAATTGTTTACCCAAGACTTTTGGCCCTATAGAACATGAAACAAAATTAAAGCTTTATTTATTTATTTATTTATTTAGCCTACAGGAAGAAATCTCTGTAGGTTTGGTTACTAAATTGGTCATTTCTAGATAACAGCTTGGGCTTCATTATAAGTCTGAAGATTTGACATCAGTAAGACACATAATACTTGGAATTATTCATTCAGGTCCCTTGTCTCAAGTTACTCCCTTTGGATGTCTGCATCATTCCAGAAGCATACTTTAGTTACCCAAAGGTGGGTGAAAGAAGCTGTGAAATAAAGGTAGAATTCCCTATGAGAAGACAAAACAACTAAATTTGTAGACTGGCCTTATTGAATAAGACAGTTTGTCCTTATTGAATAAGTCCAATTTAATCTCTAATCACACAAAATGGAATAAGTGTAGTTCTAAAATGGCATTTAACCTGGACGTTAGCCAATGGCAGTGGTAAATGCTTACATATCTCTCTGTTTCTAGTGAGTGTGTACACATTTGGTTGGATTGTTACATGCCTATGTATATAGATCATCAGAGACACAGCAGTCTCTGACTCCATGAACATATCCTTACATAGTTTGAGGGGATATAGTGTTTGAATTAGATAATTGTCTTATACTTGAAATTATTTGTTTCAATCAAGCTATTTGCAATTTTGGTGTGTGGCCCTCATATCATTGATATATTGTGGTAATAATTCATTCAGACAGACAAACTGATATTAGCAATAGCATTCTGTTACAGCCATTATGGCATAGATGAGAAAAAAATAATTGTCATCTTTCCCAATCATGATCACAATTTACCAATACATTTCAATTACAAGCATAAGACTGTTTTGAAAGATTCTTCCCAAAATTGTTGAGCAGTCAGTGCTTTCTAACCTTACATGTGAATATTTATATAGCTTGCTTCCACTTGGTTTCATATCACTCTCTAATCCATTCCCAGTGAATGTGCTTTCTAAAACAGATAACAGTCTACATTATTGTATACCAGGATGAAATAGAGATGCAGAATAGAGCTACAGAGAACCACTTTTTTTTTTTTTTTTTTTTCCCTGGAGTGTTCTTATATCCTTTATACACAGTAGATTTGCACACTGAAGCAGCAAAGATCTCCCTGGGCACAGAAGTATAGCCCAAATCTGAACTCTTTTAAAAAACAAAGAAATTTTCTAATTACTTTAATGATCACAAATTTAGGGGAAAAGTGATTTCTTAAAGGATTCAATAGATTGCATTTTTTATGTTGTGTTCTTATTTTTATTAGCGTCTGCAGTTCCACTGCAGAGATTTTGAAATGGCTCTTAGAAATGCATTTGACATTATTTTTGTGTTGACCCCTTGCTTGCAGATAACATCAAAATTTAGCAAATATTTAAGTGTCCTCACCCTGATTAACTGTACACAGTGTCAAGGGAACATATTAAGCTACATATTGAAATTTTAGTAAAAAGTAATGGTTTTTATAATCTCAGCTAAGATAATTAGAAAGAAAAAGAAAAACACCTCTTGGTGGTTTTTTGGGGTATTTTTCAGCCTTTTTTTTTCATGTCTGCTAAACATTTTTGCAAGTCATTTTCAGAATTAGAATTACTTCGCATTTAGTCAATTTTCAGTCTTTCAAAATACTATTTTTTTTCTGTGTACAGTAATCAAGTCCTTACTGACTTAAACTCTGTCTTCAGTCTTATTTGCCTCTCCCATTTATATAGGTATTTCAGATCATTTGTTTTACCAAGAACTAACAGGAAAAAAATCTTAGTTTATTCTTCAATCATGCTTTCAGTGCTTTTCCTGTCTTTTAAGAATATTGTTTCACTGACCTTTCTGCCACATTCACAATTTTTCAATATACTACTGCAAAGGTAAATAGAACTGTGGTCTTAATATTATTATTTTTTAAAATATTAACATCATACCATTTCAGTTACACTAAATAGCCTACACAATAGTTCCCTCCTAAAACTGTATCTAGCACTAGAGGGATTAATCATATTAAACATATTGAAGTAGAATAAGTATGATTAATCATTTTATTTTTCCACTACTGTTTAGGGATTTGAAAGCTCTTGATTAAATGTGAGGATAAAAAATTCAATGTTTTTATGAAAATGTTGCTTTTAAAAAATTATACACACCTATACAGACATTAACAGCCAAACTGCCATTAAGGTTCATTGAAGATGAAAACAATATTCCTATATATAAAATGCTTACAAAATACAGTGGCAAATGTTATAGCTAATTAAATGCATTATAAGAGACTACTTCTTTGCTACCCAAACACAGTCTCAAGTGCCATAAACTCCCAAATGTATTTATTCAAGCAGTGAAATCAGCTTTTATAGGTTCTATCTTAATTATTTTTTCTTCACTAATGTTTTCTACTTCTAGTTAACAAAAAATAAATCGCTTTATGTACATTTACATAAGGTCACAACAGGTGGTTTTATGGAGACATTTAGGTAGAAAACAACATTATTAATGCCTAATGGTAAAAAATAAGGCAACACTTAAGTCTCTTACTTCCTTGAGAAAAATTTCAGTCACCTCCACATAACATGAAGAAGGATACTCTAAATGTTTTTAGCATTGTATTCTCCTTCATTCTCAAGGACTTTTTTTCCCCAAAGATAAAAGATTTTGTATAAAAGTAAGATTGGTTGGACTCACTAGAAATAAATTTTCAGTTACTACTGAAGTCTTGAGAGTAAGAAATGATCAAGAGTTTATTTTCTTTCATTCCTTTCACTTCTGATAATGTCCTGAGAATTTTCTGCAAGCACAATGCCTATGAAAGATCAGCTAGAGAATCATTAAGCAAACTACACTGGAGATCTTATTAGAACTAAAGACAATTATTTTTTCCCCTTCATCTACATCCTTCTACTACAGCTACACATTTTTCTGAAAATATGCATGTACTACTGAAAAAAATGTTAACCTCTAAGAAGGTGTGGAGCTAAGGAGAGAGTGAAGAAACCTTATTCTGCAGCCAGTCTAATATGCCACAAGATGTACCTTTCTTTCTCCTCTGAGAAGGACAAAGAGGTTGGGAATAGGCTATGAAAACTCTAAATTCAACAAGAGCCCTTCCCACTGCTCCCGCTTTACAACATTTATCAGAACTCATCATATTCACTGGTCAGGAAGCAACAACAAGGAAGATAAAAGAAGAGACAATTAAAAAAGGTACGGTTCAGCGTCAAGGGGAAGCAACTTCCTGATTCAGAGCATTGCTGGGACTTCAATGGTGCTGCTTAAGATGAGGCTGCAGTGCATTTCCATACCATTGATTTTTTTTCCTTGCTTATAATAAATAATTAAATACAGAAATGTAACTGTAATTTAATAGAGAAGATTTTCTTGTTTCTAAAACCAGATTCTGCATATTTTGTAATCCTGGAGAAGACAAATGAAGTAAATTTGGAAGAAGAGAAAAAATTTCAGTAGTGACTTATTCAAACTTGATATTTGAAACTTTATTATTATTTCCATGTGTTATGATTTTAATTAGAGTCTACTGAATCTGACAATAAGGTAGACTTACGCTAATAGTCTCTGTGGACACATATACAAAGTGATTGCAGTAATTTTAATATAATTCCCGGCTTTTGTTATTTCTTTTTTTTTTCTTGAATTATATAGATTAATGGGGTAAATGTGGTTATTTTTGCATAGCGATATCTACAACATGTAATAATGCACTAAAATCCCAGAGATTATTTCCCTTGAACAGATTTTAATTTACTGAAGCAGTTATTTGATTTGCATGTTCTTTCTTATTATTCCCATCTATGTATTTTTTTCACATCTATGTAGTTCTGAGGAGAAAGACTTGGGGGTGTTGGTTTATGAAAAACTCAACATGAGCCAACAATGTGTGAGCGCAGCCCAGAAAAGATAACTGGATCCTGGGCTGCATCAAAAGAAATGTGACCAGCAGGTCAAGGGAGGTGATTCTGTCCCTCTTCTCTGTTCTTGTGACACCCCACCTGGGGTACTGCATTCAGCTCTGGAGCCCCCAACACAAGAACAACATGGACCTGTTGGAGAGGGCCCAGAGGAGAGCCACAAAGATGATTGGAGGGCTGGAACAACTCTTCTACAAGGAAAGACTGAAAAAGTTGTTGTTGTTCAGCCTCCAGAGAGACTACTGCAGCCTTCCAGTATTTGAAGGGGGCCTACAAAAAAGCTAGGGAGGACTTTTTATGGGGGCTCGTAGTGATAGGATGAGGGGTAATGGCTTAGAACTGGAAGAGTGTAATTTCAGATTAGAAATTAGGAAAATTTTTTTCATTATGAGGGTGGGGAGACACTGGAACAGGTTGCCCAGGAAAGCTGTGGATGTTCCATCACTGGTTGTGTTCAAGACCATGTTTGATGGGGCCTTGCGGAACTTGGTTTAGTGGGAGGTGTCCTTGCCTTTGGCAGTGGGGTTGGAACTAGGTGATCTTCAAGGTCCCTTCCAACCCAAACCATTTTAAAATTCTATGATTAACTGACTACATTCTCTATGTGATCACATATATAATGCATATCATCTACATTCCCTTTATAAATTTACATTCAAGTCTTCATCATTCAATTAATAGATAACTAGTAGTCAGGCTCTCACCCTGTAAGGATGATGAGCACTGGCACAGGTTGTGGAGTCTCCATCCTTGGGGATATTCAAAAGCTGTCTGTACAGAGTCCTGGGCAACCGGCTCTAGGTGGCCCTGCTAGGGTGGGGGGGCTGGACAAGGTGACGTCCAGGACCCCATTCTATATATAGGTTTGCTCAGTCAGAGCTAGTGGATAGATTTCTATACTAGTGCACTTTATGCAGAAATTCTGTTTTGGTGAAATCTGTCCACCTGTCTTTGGAGAAAAATGGGAGAGAATGAGCGGAGTAGAAATAGCACATTATACAACTAAGAAGAAAAATTATGAAGGCTAAGCAATTTACAGAAAGACTGTTCACTATCACAAAGCAGCACAGACACTGCATATCCACAGTAATATTTTTGTAATAGGTTTGGAATTCCTCGGTCTAGGCTGGCCAATTTTACAGCTATTCTAAAATGGTATTACTAATTCTTACGTTTGGCTATGCATGGTAACAATTTCAATTAAAAAAATAAGTAAAATACTACGTCAACAAGACACAAATGAACCTTGGTAAAAGGTTCTTAGGAACACAGGAGTCACACTGAGAGTTTGGAACCAAAACCAAACACAAACAGGTGTGGTTACTTCATTTCTCAGAGTGGGGCAAAATAGCTAATGAAACAGTCATCTACTTTAACTTCCAAATACCAAAATCTGAACAAGTGATCTTAGATTGCCTTTAAAGATACAGGGAAAATACATGTCCAGTAAATTAGACAATAAAGTAGCATATATGACTTTCTGAGTTCAGAAATAAAATTTAAGTGCCCAGTTTATTAATTGATGGCCTGAAATTAAATAAATCTACAGAGCAGTTTCCTTGTTAGCATGTCACAATCCACTAAACTGCAGGAGTTTCTGCATTTTATCTGACAACTATATACATTCTCCTTTTGGTTTATTTTCAGATTTACTAAGCAAATAAGTGGTTTTGTTTTTTTAATAATTAACATAACATATTTTATAAAATTAAGAACTATAAATGGAAGCTGATATTAGGTGCCAAGCACTGTTGGATATTTATACAATATGACTTGCAGATCAATATACAACTAATATTATACAGTGAAGTGGAATGTAGAAACTGCTTCATTTTTCTGTTATATCTGTTACATTCTCCTGTTTTTCAGGAAAAATAATAACAAGAAGCACACTGTTGATGCATTAGACCAGAAATATTTGTAATGGAATATACTTTCATCTGACAAAATCCATGTAACAACTCAATTAAGCTTGATGAAACTGGCCAATTTCTGTTTGCTATGTGTGCAGCCTAAAATGACCTTTCCTGCATTTTTTTTTTTTCCCCAATTCAAAATTAACAGTAGACATCTTAAAGTAAATGATTTATAAGTAGCCTGTCTTAGTTTTCTTCTTCATCTGCCACAATGGCATGGACACAGTACAAAATATCTTTATTTTTGCCTCTATTTCTCTTGTTCATCTTTTCAGTCAAGGACAGCTGAATAAGAAAATATGAAAAGTTGACTATAAAGTCACAATTCTTAGGGCTACCATGCAAAGATTTACAGAATTTTCCATCTGTCCTAACAGCTGGAGTCTTAGTCAGATCCCTGGCAGAAATAGTCATCTTTCTTTTCTATTTTTTTTTCTCCTTTAGTGAAAGATTGAAGAGGTCCATAATTCACCATGATTGCTTTAAGAAATGATGCTGTGTAATAAGACATTCTGACATTTTATTCTTTAAACATGGAAGCAACAGGAAGTATTGAGGGCTATCGATGATTCATGAGAAGTAGCCTATGATAAAAGATCTGAAAAATATTCCAAGGAAAGTTTCAGAAAAGCAGAATTATCACATTCCTCTGTTAAACAGCATATAAGAAATTAACTATATACTACGGGTTTTTTGCTCTTTCATGGCTTGTGACAGTTTAGGGTCAGCGTGGCCCCTTAGACCAATAACAGACACTCTCTGTAAACCCCCACCCTCCCCAAAGGGGAAAGAGAAAGGGAATAAGGGAGAGAGACTTAGTGATTAGAAAAAGAAAACAGAACAGCTTTAATGAAAAATAAAATAATAATAATAATAAAAATAGAATATGTACAAATATATACAAAACCAGTATTGAATCCAACCCCCCTGATAGTATATGGGATGGAATACCTCACTGGTCAGTTTGGGGTCACCTGCCCTGTCCACTCCTCCCTGCAGGTGCAGCCTTT
>JANIJG010004314.1:24562-38863 GCA_024611175.1 Megaceryle torquata | reverse complement strand
AAGGCTGTTCATTTAACAGGTTAAGACAACACTGCTGTTCCTTCCCATGGCCTCTCTCATGAATGAGTGGGTAAAATGACTGAGAGGTAAAATTCCTTAATATAAAAAAAGGTTTTCAAAGTCTTTGTGGCAACCTTTGCATAGCACATAGAATTGGCCTGTGGTCTATGCCAGCCAACTCTATTTATGTGGACACAGTACTTCAGCAGATAAATAACATCTGGACTAGAATCAGCCCACTTGTTCAGAGCAGAGGCAGGGCTCATTCACATCTCCTACCACCCATGTCTGTTTCCAAGCAAAATAAATGTTCAGGGGATTACCAGTATGACAAGATGCACCTCCCCCTGCTGAAAGGAGCTATGATAACTGTTTAAGTACCTACGAACTATCATCAACACACCACCACTTGTGACCATCTGGTGGTGTGCTATGGATTCATATACTCTGTGGACTGTAAAGCTTCTGTTGTGGTTTTGTCCTACTGCTATTATGATTTTTTTTTTTTCAAGTGAAAACTGATTTTGGTTTACATTGCTTAAATTATATTAAAAACTTGAGACATTCTTCAGCCTTAAATTTCACACAGTCAAAATGGACTCTCTGGAACACTTGTAAGTAACAAAGCCTCATTATCATCACTGGGAGCTTTGGTGAACAGAGGTCTTTGCACATGAAACTCCGGTCTGATCCCTGTTAAAAACAAGGAAGTTTGCCACCTCTTATCCTGTTATTTAAGCCCTTCCTTGGAGTTTTCAGGCCAGATACGGTTTGGAGCTACCTGCTGCTGTCCAACCATTAATTACTGAGATGCACTCATTTCTGATTTTAAGCTCTCAACATAAAGCGTTCGCTGTTACTTGCTCCCAGATGTAAGAGCTTACCTTGAGCTGTGGCTCTTCTTCATCCAGAAGGGAGATAATTCCAGCTGCAAAACAAGACCACAGTCAGTTTTGGATTCTCTCTTTCAAAAGTGAACGTGCTATTCAGTTCAAAACTAACAGAAAAGGAAAGAAGGCTGTCTCAATCTGAAGCTCAATCTGAAGAATGGCTACAGATGGTTTCATTGTCAGACTGCAAGAATGCACTGAAAGGGTTGGAGTAGGATCCAATCAAAGTCTAACACAATTCACTTTCAGAAGATCTTGACAAATCTAAAAGGAGAGGGTCAAACTATATAGAAAATAATCTGAGTAGTACAGTGTATGAATATAAATCATAATCACTAACATCACATGGCTGCAGTGGGAGGCAGAGAACCCAAACTTCACACCAAGATGCACAAGCGAGAGTGTTTCTTGACAGATATACAAAGCAACCCTTCCCTCTGCTTGGCACTGGCACACCTGAGCTGGACCACCGTGCCCAGTGCTGGGCACCAGGTTTGAAGAGTTATGAGTAAACCAGACTGTTCAGAACTGAGCAGTAAGAACAAAGAGGTCTAGCAACTGGGACTTAAAAACAGCTGACTGAAGGTTTGTAACTGGTTAGTCTACGAAATCTGGGAAGTGGACAGAGTTCATACACGTACAGAGCAGCTGCCAGATGGAGAATAATCTGATCTTTGTGTCAGATATCAACAAGAAGCTTTATGTGGAGCTTCAAAGAGTGAGACTTGATGATAAGAGAAGCTTTCTGACAGTAAGACAGTCCTTACTTTTCCTAACAAGGCTGTAGAACCTCCATTATCGGAGATTTTTTTAAAAACCAGGTTAGACACGCGCCTGTAACAACTGGAGGAGTGCTGATGTGGCCCTTTGGCAGGGAATGCAGGTTCAGTACCACCCCACAGTGCTCCTCCCACCTATTTTCTGCTACTCCAAATGTATGATTAAAAAAACCAACCAACCAACCAACCACCAGAACACGACAAAGCTCCTGCATTTACTCAATCTATCAGAAGGAAGCAATCTCACTCCTATTCAAAATACCATTTCTTTTTCTACACTGTTTCTCTCACAAAGCCACAGACACTTGTTAGTTTCTTGCCCAAGTACTTTTTGAAATATTTCTCCTATTTTCTTACACTATGAAGGTCTTTGTAGATCCAGAGACAGCTTTTTAACGTCTAATTCCTCACACACTCCCTTAGCTCAGGCTCCTTAGATCGGCTTTTCCTCTGCAAGGCATTTGTATTTCTGACCTCCTCCAAAGTTCAACTCTGCCTCTTCCCCCTTTCCCCTTCCCTACCGTAACTCCTGCCACCCCTGCTGCCCACTGGTTTTACACCCCTGACGCTTGAAGGCCTTCAGTTCACAACCGCGGCGCAGGAGCACCCCAGTGTCTGCCAGGGGCTCGCCAAGCCACCGTCGTGCTCTCGCAAAGCACCGGCGGGAGATGGAGGCGGCGCCGGGAGGGGCGGGCAAGCAGCCACCCGCTTCTGCCTCCCGCGCGTCCTCACCGAGCCCGCAGTGGAGCCGGCCCCGCTCAGGCCGCTGCTGCACCCGGGCTCGGCCGGGAGGCTGCCCCGGGACGCGGGCGGGCACCGGACGCGGGGCAGCCCCTCCAGTCTCCCACGGCTCAGCCTTAAAGTGCCGAGACACCGGGGCGGCCTCCCGCTCCTGCCGGGGCGCACGGCGGCTACCGGTCAGGGGTGACCGGGGCCGGGGGAGGCCGCCGTGACGGACGGCCCCACGGAGCTCTGCGGCCGGCGCCCCCGCGGCCTGCGGCGGCGGTGCCCAGTCACGGCCCTGACTCAGCGAAACCCCGGCGGGCAGTGCTGCCCCGCGCCACTCCCTCACCGGCCGAGGTGATCATGGTGCCGCCCGCCCGACCGGCCCGCGGAGGGAGGTGGGGTCGGGTCCTGTCCGGCCCAGGTGCGGTGGTGATGCCGCAGCCCGCCCGGGGTCCGCGCCGCTACCGCTCCACCGCCGCCCGGCCCGGAAGTGCCGCGAAGGGCCCCTTCCGGCAGGACCTTGCTGCTCCCGGGAAAGGTGCCCGTGGCGATCGCCTGCGCGGGGCGGCAGAGAAACAGACAGGCGCGAGCAGAACAGCTCCGTCTCTCGGGGCTGCGCAGCTTCCGCTGCCCCGCTCCCAGGCACCGCACGGGCTCCCCAGCCCCGCACAGCTCAGCGCACCCCCCGCCCGGGGCTGTAGCATCACCCGGGGTCACCCCCCAAAGGCCGGTGTTCGCGCAGCGCCCGCACAAACGGCCGCCCCCTCCTGCCACGCGCGGATGGCAGCACAGGCTGCCCCCAACAAGGTGCCATCTTCTGGGGCACCGCGGGGATCGGGGGGGCGGGGGTGGGTTCACCCCGTGGATTTAGCATCTCTTGCAGGCCACCTCTGCCGGCCCCAACTCGTCTCGCGTACGTTGAAGCCTCACCCAAGCCCGTTTATCGCTAAAAAAAGGGAAGCACGCGTCCAGATCCACCCGACAGCCCCTCACTAAATCCCCCACCCCCCGTCCCTTGGCGGCACGGGGCAGCATCCAGGCCCCCACAGGTGCGGACCTAACGGTGCCCTAATTGCGGAGGAATTTTGGCTCCTGCTTTTGGTTCCCGTAGGGTCAGATGGGAAATTCGGGCTGGTGGCTTTGCACGAAGGAAACTCCATCTCAACAGCAATGGTGCTGTACAACAAGAGATCAAAGCGCCCAGACTTCAGTGGCATTTATTTCTTGAGGAAACCTCGTGGCCTCGGTGACCGTTCCTAAGGAAACTTATCAGAGCCCTGCCTACGATACTGAGAGGGTCAGCTCCACTTTCCCGGGCAATGGAGAAGGTCTCCAGCCTTCCCGAGTGCCCGCAGGTGAGCAACCTCCCTGAGCTGCATGCAGACCAGTTCTGATCTTCTGGATACCATATACTGGGGTCACTTCCATTCACTCCCAATAGACCTTTTATTTGAATGAAGAGAAGCATCAATTAAAGCACGCGCAGTGCTACTGAAAGGGTAACACCGTGGCAAACAAAAACCAAACTGAAGCGTGTTCCAATTCAGAAATTAAATTTCTTTATTCTTTACAGCAAGAATGTAAGATAACAGTGACCTTAAATTATTAAATCAATTAAATGTGTAAAACTATCTGCTGCACCTCTGCATACCCAGCTAGTGAAAACAAACAAACAAAAAGACACACACACACACACACAAAAATAAAAAAATAATTCAAGTCGCTTTTATGCCTTAGTCAAAGGAAAACAATACCTTCGGTCAAATGTATTCCCTAAACACACCTCCTAAACCTCAGGCAGTTCATCTGCTTCCACAAAAGTACCACTGCAAGATTTCCTTAAAAAATACTGGTAAATAAATCCATTGGATTTGTAGCAGACAGGTTATACCACAAATCTGTATTCTCGGGCCACCTCTTAATTGGTCAACTCTAGGTGGCAAAGACCAAATACTGCAAGAAAACTAAAGATTCATCTGATCCTACTGTCAAGTCCTGCTGGACTTGCCTAACCAAGGGCTTTATCAGGCAAGCAGGAAACTGCCCAGCGACCTGGGCTCTGCTGTGATGGTGAGCAGGGTGAATCCACTGCACAGCAGCCCACGCCAGGCACAGAGCAGGAGGGTATCTTCATCCCACTGAGATGTACTTACTAAGTGCTGGAGGTTGGGGTCATAAATACAGCCACCCACAGCCACTTAATAAAGTCACTTAGTTACATTTGTATTTTCCACCTGGTCATAAGTAAAAGAAACCAATAAAAATGCTGCAGACTGGGAGGAGAGCGAGTTCTATCTCTTCAGAACAACGTGCTCTGCCAGCATCAGCTGCCTCCTAGGTTACCCTTCCCCAGCCCACACCCACACAGAAAGTGTTTCTGCTGTGAAGAGATGTGACATGTGCTTCTCCACATGCTGCTCGCCCAGACTTGGCATCCACCACCTCCCTCTCACCACCTTATGGGGCAGCTACAGCACCTTACAGCTGCACTCCAGGTGAAGCTTTCCTATGTAGACCAAGCCTAACCATCCCAACACATTCAAGTGAGCAGCATGATAATGCAGAGACTTGCTGAGCACAGTGGGAAACCCTCCCCATCTCTCCTGCTCAGCCCTGCCAGCAGGGCCCAGACACCCTCAGCTGCTCTCTCCAGCTACAAAGACAAAGCAGCACCATCACTAAAGGCACAGACTCTCAACCTGAGAGCTGCTAAGCTCTGCTCCAGCATTACCATCATGACCCCAGTGAGGTAGGTAGGTAGGTATGTAGGTAGGTGTTCCTGTCCCCATCCTACACATGGGGAAATTGAGGCACAGAAAAATGGTTTGTTGAAAAGTGTTGATGATCATGGTCATGAGCAGAGCTGCATAAAAAAATGCATCCCCTATTCCAGGTAAGAGCTAGAGATGTTGAAGGCACACTGCTGGGAGAGAGTGCTGGCTGGAGCTGGCCAGGCTGCAGACACTTCAGCTGCCACTGGGAAAAAAGGAACAGAGAAAGGACAGAGATGAACGCAGGATGTACTGAACTCAGTAGCTAACCCAGAGAAGAGGTAGGCAGGATGTGACGGGTTGAAGTTCCTGGTCTGAGCTGGATGAAACTCCAAAAGGACAGCCAACCCCAAGCAAAAAACAGCAACTTGTGCTAAAAATAAAACATGACCTGCTTTATGTTGCATTAAAGTAAGAATAAAAGTGGTATTAGGATTATAGCAATATTCCTCATCAACCAAGGATTTGTAATTCATTGTGTTGCCCCACGGGCTACAGGCAGCCCTTTGGGACTACTTAATAGATTATTTTTATTTATTTATTTATGAAGCAGCCACGCCTTGTGCTGCAGGCCACCTCTGAGACCTGACACCACATGTCTGTGGAGATGTCCCAGGTAAGAAGGGCATGTCCCATAACCCCATTTAGCATCAGCCACACCTCAGCATCCATCTGCCAGTCACTCCAACCCAGGTGGTCCATCAGCCAGCCTGCAAGCACCAGGACATGCCAGCGGGATGGATCCTGCTCGCAAACCACACTCTGCTCCAGCTGCCATTACCAGCAATGTCTTTTTGCATTACTCTTGCTACTCACAGTGGGCTGTTCCCACATTCATCACATCACAGCTACATTCGAGCCTTTACAGTAGCTGGTAGATCCGAGACCTCCTATTTAGTCCTGCTACAGTCTCCATGCCACCCTGTTATTTGTCTTGGGGTTTATTCCTGACAGATAGGGTGGGACCTTTGAAGCAGCCATAAGGCAGGAAAACAAGGCAGCAGGATCTGTTTGCCATGAATTGTAGCAGGGAATTCTGCTCAGAATTAGAAAGTGTTCCTCATTCTTCAAGCAGGTGGCTGAATTTTACACTCAAAGTCCCAACACATCTCACCCAGGACACAGGATACATCCCCAAAGGGCTTCTCAGAGGCCCAGTGTCCATCAGCAGCTCCAGACACCCCCGGGTAGCTGGGTGCAGCAGGGGATGGCTCTCTGGCATGGATCTCAGAGGCTGGCAGAAGCTACAGAAGACTCTGGTGAGTTAAGCCAAGCAGCTTCTCCCCAGAGTGGTGATTCTTCAGAGGAGAGGGTGAGTGGGCATGCACCAGATCCTCCTCCCACTGCTCCAAATCCACTGGGCAGATCTGGGACACAGACTGTGCTGGCTGCCCAGCAGTTCTAGGTGCCCATGTCTCCAGCAGCTTCTTCATAACTTCCATTGGGGGACAGGCTGGTCAGAGCCACTTCTTCCTTGGGGTCCTGCAGGTCATCTGCAAAGAGCAGAGAGAGGTCAAGGGAGATTTGAATGGGAAACACTTCTTTGTGCAAAATACAGTTTAAGATTAAAAGCAAGCATGTGACGATGCAACAGAGTTATACTCACAACCTAACCACAGCTGAGTCTTTTTCATAACTAATTTTCATTTTGTTTTACAAACTCAACATTGTTTCACAAGGAGGGGTGATCTATGAGAGAAGGAGCATGGGGCCCAGCTCCCTGGCCTCCTGCGGTCTCAGCAATCTCAGAACAAGCTTCATGGCCACAAGGCATCACCAGTCTGGCACTGACAGCAAGAACAAGCACTTAAATTTTCTGACCCTAGAAGACACGACTCAAAGCTGCACAAATTGGGTTGTATCAGTTGTTTTCTCTGACCCTTATGCTTTATAAGCATTTTGTGTGTTTAAGAGGCATTTGGACAATGCCCTTAATAACATGCTTTAACATTTGGTCAGCCCTGAAATGGTCAGGTCATTGGACTGGTTGATCATTGTAGGTCCCATCCAACTGAAAATACTTGAGTCGATTCAATTCTCTTGCAGTGAATGAGCTTCCCCTCCTCTATGTGCTCCATAGAACAGTCTGTATCTCCACACTACACACCTTGAAGCTTCCTGCACAAGGGCACTTTAGTAAAAAGAAGATCACTGCTGGGAAAGGCAAGCTGGAGCACCAATGGTACAGCAAAGGCTGAACACAAGGCTATTTGTTACCTGATCAATTCCTTTAGAATCAGGAAGCCCAAGGCTGGCTGCTCTCTTGCTCCTCCCCACCAGCCCCAAATGCGAGTTGTTTGGGAACACTCCTTCCAGCTGTGTTTGCAGAAATCTTCATGTAAGATCAGGGTGATGCTTTCAATTCATTGTTTAGACAGAGAGGAGTTCTGCTGCCAGAAACTCTGGCAAAATGCATCTGAGTTCAGCAGTGCTCCCAGGGGTATAGTTGGGCACTGGACCCAGCATGGTTTTAGTTAGACAAGCAAGATGTCAAAAAACAGGGAGACAGCAACACAGCAGCCAGATGCGTGCTGCTTGTCTTCAGGTTCTGGTGGAACCAGAACACCCAGGGAAGAGACATCAGCTGCCGAGCTGGAAATAGCTTAAGGAGGCTACCAGTAAGAGGCATGGGCACCGGGATCACCAGGAAGTCAGTGAGGAACCTCTGACAGTCACAGCAGTAATACAAGGGAGGGAGCTGGGCATACCTTCACAAACGCTGTTTGCAGCTTTTCCTTCGTGACCTTTTCTCCAGCTCCTCCGGCTCCAAGAAATGCACCGCAGGAAGGATGGGAGCCTCCACCTCTCCCTGTCTTTCCCATCTTCTGGATAAATGAGAGAAGTTGAGTTCAGACCAGCAGTAGGTCAGCCCTGCTGCTCCCCCACTTCCCTGCCCCTGACTTGCAACATCTCCACTCCACCAGTCCAAGTCCTCATAGCAAAATTGGGTCCACTCCACAGAGCCTACCACTGGAAAGCACAGAGCAGCTCCTGACAATCCATATTTCAGGCTGAAGCCTCTCTGCTACCCTGCAAACTTGTCCCTGGTTTCATTTTTTACTTTGACACCTCACTGCCCAAACAATCCTGGATATAGCAGCCCAGAGCAAGCGAGGAACCTGTCAGGAGCTCAGCCAGCACACATGGTAAAGCTGGGATGGACCCAGTTAGGGACATTCCTGCAGAAGGAACTTTCTTTTTTGTATTATCACACAGCTTATGCCACATCAACCTATTTACTGCACCTACTTTATTAAGCAATTCCTCCCTCCCAGGAAGACCTGCTGGACATGTAGATTTGCAGCACACTGAAAACTACAGCTGCAACTGCTTGTGCAATGCAGAGAGCACATGGCCTCCATCAATGTATAGTATTTATTTTGGAGGACAACAAAAGTCACAGGAAGTTACTCCAGGCTTTCAAGCAATTTTAGTAAAACTACAGCAGCTTGTAAAACACGACACCAGCATATTTTATATGGTTTCCCACAGCAGCAGTGCAGCATCTCCATTGAAATATTGTCCAGCCTTTCACCTCCTAATCAGATAACAAATGATAAACCACATCAGCGTCCTTCAGCTTATCAAACCATTGCGACACTGAAGGGTTCACAGTGGCAGTCTTTCCTGACAGTCAACAAACCAAAACCTCCAGCGTAAACACATCCCCTCCTCACAGTGCGTGGGCACTCTGGACACCACTGAGGCGCAGCAGGACAGCAGCCTAGCACATTCCTGACTAGACCCGAGAGATGCAGGAACCCCACTGCTGTTCCTGTCCCAGCTCCACATCACAAATGACAGTCAGTGTCCAACATATTTCCCAACACCGGAGGGGGCTGCAGCTCCAGGGCAACTGTCAGAGGCAGAGCTAAGCAGCGATGTGTGTGGAAGAGGAAGAGGTTGTGAAGCTGTGCTGAAATAAAGCAGGCACAAGCAGATGTACGCAGAGCCTTACACTCTGCACACCTCCCAGCACCCTTATCCAGATGCAAGAGCATCTTCTTTCAGCTTAGCACAAGCACCTTCCAAAGTCAAGAGAGAAACCAACAAGCTCAGCCTCAGGGACACCTTTACAGTGGCATCCCTAGTACCTGCTTTGCAGTGTGCTCTGCAGCCCCATGCTCATCTTCCCACAGTCCCCCCTTACATTACATTAAAGATATTCCCTTTCTGCCTTGCTTGTGGGGAAAGCCATGGGGCATAGGAGGCCAGGCTGCAGGGAAGCTGGTCCTGGCACTGCCATGTCCCTATCTCTCCAGAGGCACGGCTACGTTTGGGATCCATCTGGCCACGTGGAGATTTTTGGAAGGTAGCGCTCACAGGGGCATGGAAAGAAGCTGCCCCTGCCTAAGGATGAACGCTGCAGCTGATGAGCGTCCTCATTACACATCCAGGTCCTGGGACTCTTACATGACTAAGAGCACCAGGCAGAGCATCAGAGGTGAATTAAAAGCAAGGCACCGAGTCCTCCTATGCACCACGCTTATAAAACACACTCAAACAGGCTGCAACACCTGCTCTGGCTTCTTCTGCTTCTCTCTCTCCACTGCTGGCTGCTCTACTGCTTCCATGTCTGCACAAAGGATGAATCCACAGCTAGCCACAAATATACATGAATTGAGCAAAGCACCAGCAATGTGCAGAGGTAGGAAAAGGTCATGTGTGCAGGAATGCTTTTCTGCCTCTGTAGCTGCTGTCCCAGCAGGCTGCTGTGACCAGAACTGGACAGCTCACTGGTGTCTAGGAGCACACCAAAAATTCTCGCAGCAGGAACAATGTGCAGAAGACAAAAGCAGGTGAAAGGAGAGAAGCTGGAAAGGGGATCGTGCATGCCTCAGTACAAAGACTTGGCAGAAGACAGCACTGCACCCTCACAGTGGGTCCTGGCCATCTCAAAGCTCCTCAAAGTTCAGATACAGGATTCTGGGCTGAGGTGATGGAAAGAAGCATGTGAGCTGCAGCCAAACATCCCTATGTCCCAGAGATCCCAGAGAATTCCTTTGATATGGTGTGGCAGGCAAGTGCCAGGATCCTTCAGGGTAAAAGCAGCAAGAGAGCAGAACAACGGAGCCCTTGGAAATGGTGGGGAAGGGAAAAGTGGGGAAAAAAAATGAAAGAAGGAAGGAGAAAAAGGAAACCGCCGAAGACAAGCAGTGCCGAAGATCAAAGGGAGCCTGGGCTGTTTTGTGTGGCTGCTGTGACAGCAGAGCCTGTCCAGCTGCCCATCAGCCTGCACAAACATGCCTTTCACCCTAGGGCAAGCGCTGCTCCTCAAGGCCTGTTTGACACCCAGCTTTCATCCTGCCTGTGAGGGAGTCCTCACTGCTTCAACTGCCCACCAACAGAGCAACACCCACTTGCTTTTGTTCTTACTCATTAAGCAAAGCCAGCACAAGCACATTCCTCCTGCAGGAAGGTCTCATCCTGCCTGCACCCTACAGCAAGGGCTGCATCCCAACCCTGCATCCTTAAGAACCATCCATAAGCATGCTTGGCCACTATGTCACACAGATGGCCACAATGTCACAGCCGTCCACTGCCACATCCCTCCTACCCATGAGCTGCTTTAGTGCTTCCCAACCCACTGGGAAGTTTGTCTTCCCCCTCTGCCAGAACTTGGAACTCCACCGGAAAGAGGTAGATGCCATTGGGAAGGCTTTGATCCCACCAGCATGAAAGAGTTCTCAATAGGAAAAGCCAAATGCCATCAGGAATGGTCAGAACCCAATGGAAAAAGCCAGACCCCTTCAGGATGGAGCCAGATTCCATCAGGAGTGATCAGATGGGGTAGATCTTACTGAGAAGGGGAAGATCCCACAGGAAAACAGCGCAAATCCCATTGTAAAAGCCCCCGGTCCCCGAGGGAGGGAGGGTCCCGGCCACCCGCAGCCCCCCGGCCGGTCCCCGTGCCCTCCGGTACCTGCGGGGTGCTGCAGGGCGGCCCGCAGGGCGCGGCAGGCGGCGGCGCGGCAGTCGCGCAGGGCGGCGGGGCTGCCGGGGCTGTACCGGGCCGCCTGCACCGTGCCGGCCGCCGGGAACTGCCGCCGCAGCGCGGCGTCCAGCACCGCCGCGTCCTCCCCGTCCCCTCCGGGCAGGAGGACGCCGACGACGGCGGGCGGCGGCGCCGGGGGCAAGCGACCGCACACGTCCCGCACCACCTCCCGCAGGCGGGCCCGGGCCCCGCTGCTCCGCGCCGCTCCGCCGCGGCACAGCACCAGCAGCAGCCGCGCTGCCAGCGCCCGCCTCCCGCCGGCCGCCCGCCGCCGGGACCCGCACCCCGGCACCGACACCGGCGGCGCCTCGTCGCCCAGGAGGTCGCGAGCGAAGGCGGCCAGCGTGGCCGCCACCGGGGCCCCCTCCGCCACCTCTGCCACCAGCAGCACGGCCCGTCGCCCGCCCGCCCGCTCCACCAGCTCCCGCAGCTCCCGCAGCTCCGCCGGCGCCGCCGCCATCCCCCGCCGCCGCGCACCCTGCCCGGCTCCGCGCACCGCCCCCAGCACGGTACCGCACCGCCCACTGGCCCCGCCACCCGCCCCCGCGCAACGCTCCCTCGCATCCTGCATCGTCCGCGGCCGCGTACCCGGGCACCGGCTCCGGCAGCGAACACCCTGCGCCGAGTACCACCCCCTGCAGCGGGGCGGGGGGTGTCGAGGGTACCCCCAACCGCCCCGTGCAAGGCGGCCTCCAGCCCCGTCCCGGGACCGGCACCCCACCTGCCCCTGCCCCAGCTCCCTCATGTCAACAGCCCCTACAGTCTGGGGCCCCCCGATCTGCCAAACAACCCCTCTCAAAAGTCCTTGCACAGGCCTCCTGCAAGGCTTGTCCTGCTTCCCGTGGGGAGGTGATAAAATTCAGGTAAAAACCATGCACTGTGGAGGGGTTGGGAAGCTGAGAGAGTGATGAGCAAAGGCTGAGGTGATCACAGAGTAGGGTACAGATGAGAGATGTAACATCTCCCTTGTAAGGAAAGGCTGAGACACCTGGGGCTGTTTAGCCTGGAGAAGACTGAGAAGGGATCTCATTAATGTTTACAAACATCTGAAGGGTGGGCATCAAGTAGAAAGGGCCAGTCTCTTTTCAGTGGTGTCCTGTGATAGGATGAGGGGCGATGGTCACAAGCTGGAACACAGAAAGTTCCACCTCAACATGAGGAAAAACCTTCTTTATTGTGAGGGTGATGGAGCCTGGAACAGGCTGCCCAGAGAGGTTGTGGAGTCTCTTTCTCTAGAGACTTTCAAAACCCACCTGGATGTGTTCTTGTGTGGCCTGACCTGGGTGATCCTGCTCTAGCAAGGGAGTTGGATTTTCTGACCTCCAGAGGTCCCTTCCAACCCCTACCATTCTGTGATTCTATGAATCACACATATTCAACAGGGCCAAGTGCAGCGTCCTGCACCTCGGTCAGGGCAATCCCCAGTATCAGTACATACTGGGGGATGAAGGATTGAGAGCAGTCCTGCAGAGAAGGACTTGGAGGTACTGATGGACACGAACTGTCAATGTTCTCACACTGCCCAGAATACCAGTCACATTCTGGGCTGCATTGTGGCCAGCAGGTTGAAGGAGGTGATTCTGCTGCTCTGTCTGCTCTGGTGAGACCCCACTTGGAGCCCTGTGTCCAGTTCTGGAGTCCTCAGCACAGTAAAGACAGGAACCTATTGGAGCAGGTCCAGAGTAGGCCACAAAAATGATCAAAGGGCTGAAGCCCTCTTCTATGAGGGCAGGCTGAGAGACTTAGGATTTTTCAGCCTTGAGAAGTTCCATGGAGACCTTACTATGGCCTTTCAGTGCTTAAAGGGTGTCTATAAGAAAGATGGGGACAATCTTTTCAGCAGGGTTTGTTGCAATAGGATGAGCATTAATGGCTTTAAAATGAGAGGGGTAGATTCAGACTCGATATATGGAAGAAATTTTTTACATCAGAAACAGCCCTGGAAACATTCAAGGTCAGGTTGGACAGAGATCTGAGCAAACCGATCTAGTTAAAGATGTCCCTGCTCACTGTAGGTGGCTTGACTGAGATGAGCTTTAAAGGTCCCTTCCAATCTAAACGATTCTGTGAAGCTATGATAGTACAGAGCTATAATCAGGGCTCTGGTGCTGGCACACGTTACACAGCCCCAGCAGAGGGAAAAGCCTGTATCTCATGAGCTGTCTCTGCCAGCGGACAGTGAATGAAAGCCACGTGACAGCAGCTCCTTGCATGGGATCGGTGTGCTGGTCAGATGAACCAGGAAGCTCCAATCCACAGCATGTGGTAAATACTTCCCCTGTGGCATATCAGAACAGGCTCCTCCACACACCTGAGGTCTTATCACAAAAATCCAGGAGGGGATAAACAGCTCAAAGGTGCAAATGGCCACAGTCACCTTGGCCAAGCACTATCTGAAGCAGTTCAGAGACAAACCATCTCCGTGGGATGGGTGGAGGAGGCTCCAAGAGCACTGGGGGTGAAAGCAGAGCCGAAATCCACATGCCTGCCTTGGATGAGTGATTCCCAGCTTGTGCACTGGGACATACTCGTGTCATGAAGGCAGCTGAGCCAGTGTGCCTGCTCCCTGCCTATCCTCATGCCCACCCAACCCCAGAGCTGAGCATATCAGCAGCCACCACAGGGATGTGCCACAGGCTTTTCCCCAGGCACAGTGGAGGTGTGGCAGCTCGGGAAGGTGGCTATGTGCCACCAATTTTAAGCTAGGTAAACATTTGTCCCAACTACGACAGACTTATCAAACACAGACCCATGCCAGCATCACAGGCAGGACAGCCTACGTAGGAGTTTGAGAGACTTTCTGCCCTGGGTCCTAGCAAAAGTAACTTACTCATTGACAAGCACTGATAACCAGGTTGGGGGAGATAAAACAGGAGGATTAGGCTCCTTTTGCAAAGATCAGAGTCTATTGTTGCAAGAGCCAATGCTTCCATGCCAGTGCAAGAGCAGGTGTCAACACAGTAGGGCTACAAAGTCAGACATAATTCAACAGCCAGGTCTGGCCTTGGTGTTGCCCAGATTTTGTATTTACAAGGACTTTTTTATTCCTCATCTGTTCAGAATCTTGCTCATGGTTCCATTGAGAAAAAGCCCTGGGTGTAATCAGGCACCACAAGCTGTACCAGCAGCAGCAGGAGGGG